>CM046064.1:43152524-43301367 GCA_025215515.1 Schistosoma japonicum | reverse complement strand
TTGCTTATCTTGTGTTTGTCTTGTGATACATAATCCAGTCAACCACGAGAAGTAGGAGAAAGGATGCGAGTAGGCGGGCCTGTGTGACACTGGTCTTCGCTTCAAATAATTTTGTGAGCTGACCTTCAAGCAGGATTTCGCAGTGTAGTATGTCGCAATAACTCAGTGTGATATTGACTATTTTGTGGGGTACACTATGGTGTTGATGAAAACTCCATAATGTTTGCGTATCCACCGTAGATGCTGCGTCGGTGATTGGTGGGTTCAGTAATGCTGGTCTATTTAAGAGTTCTTCGAAGTACTCTTTCCAACTGTTTCGCTGCTCTTGAGTCTCATTGATTGATGTGCCATCTTTCTTCTTTACTGGTCGTTCTGATTTACTGTATTTTGCATCTAACTTCTTCGCGGTGTCACATAAGTGTCTAATGTTTGCTTTTTTAGCAACTTCTCTTCTGCTATCATCTGAGTTTTCATCATATTTCCGTTTGTCCATTCCAATGTTTCTGTTCACTTGCTTGGCATTTGTGTATTCAGCCTGTGCCTTTTTCTTTCTCCATTCTTGTTCGGCAGTTACAGATTGATGTCCTCTTACTCCTCCTTTCTTTTGGATCTTATCCAGAGTACTAACACAGATCCATTCTTTATGGTGGTACTCCTTGCAACCCAAAACCGCCTGTATGCTGAAGTTATTTCTACTTTAATTTTTTGCTGTTGTCCTCCATAGTAGTCTCCTCTGTTTCTAGTAGATCATGAAAGCCCAGGAAATTACCAGAAAATCTATTACTATTGTTTGGTTTTAATAATTATCTTGTTCAGATAATTCGATTGAATGTATCACAGATTGATGTTGGCAGAGTATCAATGAGAAGCATGCAAGACTGGACAGCTATTCGTGCTAGTGTGATCTCCCCAGCAGTATGCACCCCAGATTCCGCACCAGGGGCTTCAGGTTGGCGAACACCCAACGATTTGCACCACTGGGCGGCATCGAATGGTAGATATATAGCGTGACTATCATGAATTGTCATAGGTGTAACTGTCTCACTTTCGACATATCTGAACTTCATCAGTCACGATTTCTCACCAACGCTTCAGGAACATGCTAAAGTTAGTCAATTAGTGAGCTGATTATTGTGATTGATTTGAGATGGTTGTTTTTATGGAGATTGATATTTTTTCAGTTTAATTGAGAATATTGAATTCATTTCTATCAGTTAACTTCATCATCATCATCATCATCATCAATTCAAATGATTGTCTCTTTCTTATTTCTTTTCTCTTAGTAGTAGTGTAATACGAAAGAGAAAAGATCATATTCTACGTCGACTTAATGCAAAATCAACAGATTCACGTAGTAAATGGATTAACTACCATATAACATCATAATAAGCATACAGTACAATATTAAAAATTTATCTTCTACAACGAGATAATCATCATCTTATGAAATATTCAATAAAATATCAATCAATTGATATTGATATTGATAGTAATATATTAGAGAAATTATCTAAACGTACCCTAGAAACTAGTGGTACATTAATGGAGTTAACAAATCATTGTAATGGCACAGTTTGAATTGAATTTCACCAACTCAATAGTAACTGTCAAATTCAATGCACACATCAATGTTACAGGTAGAATACAATTATTAAATGAATCTATCGTTACTATGATTAATTCTAACAGTGAATTTAACCATTGATTGATTGATTGATTTATTGATTGATTGAATCGAAGAGAATGAAAGTTATGATTGGTAGAGTTTGAAAGTTGTCTGGATAGAGAGAGAGAGAGAGTTGTTACTAGTGATAATAGATGAATGTCGTGTTATATGACAAATTGATTGAAGTAGGAATTCTACCATTGAACGCTGGTTCATTAATGAAATCGGATAAACATTCATCAACCTGAACACTCTGGGTTTCATTCCCTATTGGAATCGAGGTTGGATACACTGAATGATTCATTAGTGATATATTCCACAAGGAGACGATCAATTTGATTGACATTCAACAAGTTGAAAATAGGATAATGTGAAATGATAATATTTCGATAGATTAAAATGAAGATTGGAAGAAAAGTAGGTACTACGATGATCAAGAAGACATTGATAGAAGATGAAATGGGGCAAAACAACGCCATAAACATTAAAGTTTAAAAGCCACAAGATTATTGGCTACCTCATTATCAGGTATCTCACATAGACAGTCAACAACAATAAACGTAGTTTGATGCAGGCTGAATGGTAATCATGGACATTGTATAGAATTTCACGAATAATACCAGAAAAGAAACACAATATTATCATGATTCACTCAGTTATGCACGACAAAATGAAGACTGACATGTCTAGTTTCGTTGACTAGCACAAATTGACAAGACGAATAAAGTGACGAAAAGTGCCGCCTAGGTTATAGTCTGAATTGAGTCACACAACACCAGCCAATCCCACTATACGCGCTCAGCACAGACACTCTCAATCTGACAATGCACCTCCCCCTCATGAGGAACAACTCCCCAGTCACCGAGTTTGCGGTGCACACATCAGAACCTTCTCTGTTAGTCTGCACTCCTGTTAGTAGAGCCTCTCATCACGAGAGTCCAACAATGCCGCATGCCTCAGACCTTCCCGCGAGGAACATACACGAGTGACAAACACTCTTTGCTAACCTCGCATTGGCCAACACCTAGGCGACACACATGCTGGCCTCCTTAACTCTCTCCTCCAATCTCAATTCCATACCTACACTTTCGACATTTCATTTGCACATTGCTCTCAAACACACCCTCACAACGTTTTACGCAAATCATTGTCAAATAAACAACCAATATACACTGAAGTCTATTGCTCATCTTGCACAATCACTTTCATCTCTCCTGAAAACCTCAATACTTGCTTCATTCCATTTCAGTAGTATATTCACTTACATTCGCATTAATGCGCACTCGTTGCTTTCTTCACACCTAATAACATCTATGTTATCTTATGTGAGGTTTCGTCCAATAGATAATTGGGAATATTATGCAAATGAGATAGTGCCCACTAGTCCAATTAATTTGACAACAGTGGCTTAGATGGTAACTTCAAATAGTCAACCAAGAACAGAATAAATGCAAGTGCATATATGAATGATTCTAGTTGCAAGACGACATTGCAGTTAACCTTTCATCATAGCCAGATCCACACAATACTAAAAGATGTAAGAGTTGTAAAAAAAAAAGAGACCAATTTAAATATACTACTTAAATAAAAGTAATAAATGAAAGCTGAAAAAGATAGAAAGAATGAAAGATGTTAATCAAAAACAGTTATGAGTAAATAAAGATTGATATGTTCTAAGACAATTTATTATTGATACAAAATGTAGCCTAAGCTGTTAGAAGGTATGCAAATGAGAGTCCTACATATTTGTCAATTGCTTTATGCTAGGTATGTATAACCAACTGACCTCCACTGTCGCATCCTGGTGGTTAGTTCGGAGTAGTGGTGACCAAGGGTGTTGTGATCACCCACTTGCAACTCTGGGAGAACTCCCCGGGCGTTGGGCAGAGAGTGCCGTCCATCTCGTGAAGGTGGGTTTCCCAACTAATGACCATGCCGAATCTGTGGGGAAGCACCTTGGTGCTGAGCAGATGGCATGGTTGGTTGGGCGCTAGCCTCAGGTGTATAGTAATTCGTCTCTCCTCACAATGGGGGTCACAGGGTGCGACACTTTTCACTTAAATGCTCCACATACGTTGCTTTGTATAATCTCAAATACCTCAGAAACGTTAACTCTTCCACGAACCATTTATTCCCTTACCCTATTCACTTAATATCCACTTCATTCCATATAACAAGAAACTCACCTCTTAATCATTTGAAGCTATTAACTCGCGTCAATCATCAATCACATCATATAATTCCAGTCAATTCAATTCACCGCCAAACTGTACACCGTAATCAATGTCAAATCGATTATATTACGAAATCGTCAGCACGGTATATCTGCTGACTGCCTCCATATCTACCACTCTTATCACTATATTAACACTCTTGTTAAGATAGTCAGACTAGTGAGTACTATAATATTGTTGTATAATATTCCCAATTATCTATTGGCGAAAACCTCATAGAACTTAAAATAGAAGTTATTAGGATTGAAAATAAAGAGCAATAGTGTGTGATCAGTATGCTTCATCACTTTCATGTCTCTCAAAATAAGCATACTGTTGATACACTTTCATTTAAGTAGTGTACTCTGTATAGCGTACATATTGAGATACTACACCTATTTACAGTAAGTATTTGTTATCAGTTGGTGACTTTATGTTTGTAAGGTGTGAAGAAAGCAACGAGTGCGCATTAATGCGAATGTAAGTGAATATACTACTGAAATGGAATGAAGCAAGTATTGAGGTTTTCAGGAGAGATGAAAGTGATTGTGCAAGATGAGCAATAGACTTCAGTGTATATTGGTTGTTTATTTGACAATGATTTGCGTAAAACGTTGTGAGGGTGTGTTTGAGAGCAATGTGCAAATGAAATGTCGAAAGTGTAGGTATGGAATTGAGATTGGAGGAGAGAGTTAAGGAGGCCAGCATGTGTGTCGCCTAGGTGTTGGCCAATGCGAGGTTAGCAAAGAGTGTTTGTCACTCGTGTATGTTCCTCGCGGGAAGGTCTGAGGCATGCGGCATTGTTGGACTCTCGTGATGAGAGGCTCTACTAACAGGAGTGCAGACTAACAGAGAAGGTTCTGATGTGTGCACCGCAAACTCGGTGACTGGGGAGTTGTTCCTCATGAGGGGGAGGTGCATTGTCAGATTGAGAGTGTCTGTGCTGAGCGCGTATAGTGAGATTGGCTGGTGTTGTGTGACTCAATTCAGACTATAACCTAGGCGGCACTTTTCGTCACTTTATTCGTCTTGTCAATTTGTGCTAGTCAACGAAACTAGACATGTCAGTCTTCATTTTGTCGTGCATAACTGAGTGAATCATGCTAATTTTGGTAATCCTTGTTATAAATATCTCTTTAGGTTTGTTAATTAGCTTTCTTTTTGTTGTGTTGAATGCTTGTCGTCATGATGTTTACCTAATTTGGAAGTGAATTAATGGAGTAGATATTCGGTTCAGATGCTGGAATATGTACGTGTGCTTAATTAATCCTCCTAATAAGCTTCTTTACTTACAGTGTTATATTTTAATCACACTAGGCTTTGATAATTAAATGTTCTCTGTACCACTACCCTTTTATTCACCACTTTGACTTGACGTATATTTACTGATGATCAGAAGTATGCAAATTGATACGTTTATTACATTAAATTGTATAAAGATACATTTGGAGCCAATCAATTCAACAAACATACCGAGTTCTGTTAAGTCATTATGTAGGAAGGAAATGTTTCAAAGTTAATGGTTCAGTCATACCTCGAGCTTGCCTACCACAGAAAACTGCATGAAAATTAAGATTTGTTATGTTCGGTGAGGGATTGAAGCCACTACAACTATTTAATGTTTGAACGTGTATAGATTACTGCAGTTATGAATAGGCTATGTAATTTAGATGATATAATCTTCATGATATAAGCTATGTTATTTCGTTGACTAACCTCCACAACGGATAGACAGCAGTCAATTTACATTGGAAGTCAAAATGGATGTATGAGCAATTCTTCTTATCAATAACAACCAATGATTGTGATTTCAAATGCTAACTGGTTGCAAGTATGCATTAATGCTCACTCAACACACATTTGAATGAAATGACTAAACAATGTCGAATGTTTCAACAATCATTTCATGTTGATTTGTGAAACAAAATTAGTTAGTGTGATCCTTATTACTGTTTCGTACAAAACATGTAAACGTTGCTTCTACAATGGAAGTTTTATATGAGCTGAAACTTAACTTGTATACATTCACTTGTCAGCATTGTTGCGCCTTTAAGGCAGGATTATACTTTCAGATTACATTAGATTGATGTTTTCAATGAAAGTTTGAGTATACAGTTGGGGTTAGTAATGCAATGCAGTTAATTTAAAGCTAACGTTGGATTAGGGCTAGTATCCTCCTTGAAGTTCAAAAATATTGATTAGTTAGTCAGTCTTTATGTTGCTTGCTTTATGAAGCATGTTTTTCGTTTCTTGTTTTGTTGGAATCTGTAAGGCAATGGTTGACATAGAAAGACGCTGCAGTATAATATAGTAACTAGTTTAAATGATTCTCAAACTGATCGTTATGAATAATCATTATAGACTTGTAACGGTGTTCTGAAAATCCCTAATTTAGGCTATGATTAGTCGATTATTCTTCTTCTCATGTTTTGTTCTCGTAATGCATAAGATTATGAAAACCTATGCTAAATATAGTGTTCTGTATTGTTGCTAAGGTAATGCAACATTGACACACAATTCAGTTGAGTCACTTAACAACAACCTTAGACCCGATTGCCAAGTAGAGACAATTTAGGGATGTGTAAACTACTATTAGCTAACCTATAATAGGTCTTAGGATATGGATATTATGTAGCCATATAGTTGATTCTCTTTTTCCTTGTCCTATCCACTATCAAATGGATAATCCTCTAGAAAACATTATTAACAACATTAATCATATAACAAACAGTACACTTCCGTTGCTATTACTGTTTGTTGATGACAAAACATTCATCCACAATTATCGTCATCAGATTAGATGGAACCGACTGTGAATTCGTGGCAGTGATTGGTTCGGTTCTACTTACAAACTTCTACTAGCTATTCTAACTAACTGAAGTGATTATTCGTTATGAACATTTTGCGAATCTCACACATTTATGCTACACTTTATCTTACAAAAATATTTTGATGCCAATTTAAAACGTGTTAAACAACCCTACACATTACATAATACATATTGATGCTTTAATTCAATGGAACTTATTACTATTTACTTTTACTATATTTCATTCATTGAAAAGATGCCGCTGATAGACCAGCATTGGATGACAATTCAACAGTGAAAACATCAACAAAAGAAACTGATCTTGAAGATCGTATCAATGGTTTAGGTAGTCCTATCAAAAGTAAGTTAGTCATTATGAACTATTTCCATTTGGCTGTTGTTGATGTTGTTGTTGTTGTTGATATTATTAGTGACGATGAAGTAAATTGCATTGATGGTTAGTTGAAGTTAGGTAAATAGCTATTGACAACCAGAAAGTATTAGACGACTACTTTGGTTCTGTCATAGAATTCTTCTGGAGTGTTCATTTAGAAGTGAACCATGAATCGAATTTGTGTTTATTGTTTATACTACTGTATTGCAATTAATTGGCTTACATTACCAATTTCAGTCAATATACAGCTTAGTGTATAAGTTATCAAGTTATTTAGACTAGAGGCTCCATACCATAAGGACCAATCACTAGACGAACATAAAATTCGTCAACTCTCATTGTTCCAGGAAATGTTAATATCTTAGTCCTAAACGAGATCATTTGATGTGATGCGTGTTCACATGTAACAAGGAGTATCATTTCATTCAGCATTGAAGACATGTTTGCGAACTATAACGAAACGTGGAGAAAGCAGAATTTCTTAATACCTGTTTGAAATCACTTAACATTATTAATTGGATTTACATTTTAGATGCTTGGCAAGTTGATTTACAAAGTAAAGAAGCCAGAATAACAACACCAACAGTATCAGTATCAGGAACAACAACGACCACTGCATTAAGTACAACATCAAGTACTTCTTCATCATCAACTATTATTCATAAACCTTCTCTACCTGGTCCAAGTGGTCCAGGTGGTCCAAATGTCAATTTAACAGCTGATTGTTTACACCCGATTAATCATCACTGTAATTATGAAGTGAAACCAATCAATCAATCAGTAGCCGAATCGACGATTTCAATGAATCCGCATAATCGTATGGCAACATATCGATTGAAGCATCCAAGAATAATTAATAAACTTGAAGAGAAATTATTTGAAAAGGTAGTTTAATAGTTCACCTACATTTTGTATTTCTGTTTACAAACATAATGAATTCATACTGAAGTAAAGTAAAGTAAAGTTAGTGAGTTAGTTGAATAAGAGCGAGTGAGAAATACACGAGGATCAAAATGAGGCAAGGCACCACTGTTGTGAGTTTGGTCTGTCGGTTGACTGTCTGAGCACTAGTTCTCCGAATTCTAACCTCCCCTCCACCCGCGCACCCCCCCTCACACACGATCCCTCAAATCATAAATCAACAAACAGAATAAGAGTATGAAGAGTTTACTTCAAGTAAGCGTCAAATCTGAACAAAACTCATGGTTCTAGGCTGACAGGAAATCTGTATTGTCGTTTATCTATTCGACCATATCAGAGCTTCTGACAATTTTTCCGAGTATTGATTAGGTGGAATTTTTCAGCTGTTTCAGAGATTTTTAAGACTTCAAAATTTGTGCTAGTCATACTAGCACCTTTCTCCAATTGATCTGCTGAATATGATAAGCTTTATGAATTCATGCAGAAATTTTTCACCGGATTTTGTTGACCACTCTATATTCCATGATGGTTGAGGTATTTTTGTTATGTATATTAACTGCTTTGTTCATCATGTTTTGTTCGTTGGTAGTGTTGATTTAGGTGTTTAAAAGTATGTCGTGTGGAAGTCTCGATGACAACTTTATTGTGACAAATTTCTCGTATTTCTATCGAACTGATCAAATTATACAGTTGTCTGAATGCCGGTGTGAACATCATCATCGGGATGTTGGTACATCCAGCCGATGAGTCCTAAATAACATGAAACACGCGTCGTGAATTCCGCTTGCCAGTCACAATCTGACGTAAATTATACAAACATTTGTTTGATCTCCACTCTAATGAATAACAAAGTACAAATTCTTATAATTAGAATGTATTTCAATCTTTCGGTTGATTTGTCATGGACTGAAATTGATCAGTCTCTGTTGTCATTTGTGCATCCTGAGAAGATCGCCTCTATATAGCGATACTTCACAAGTATTGTTTGAGTTGAACAATGACTGACAAGTGGAATTCAGGACTCGCGTTACGTTCAATATGGGACTCATTGGCTGAATGTACTTGCATCCAAGTGTTGATATTCACACCGCTATTCGAACTCACTACCATTCGTACCAAACCCCACTATATGGAGACAGTAGCGTAATGGTGAACGCAGTAGCTTTTGGCACGAAATGACATGAGTCCGAGTCCCGACGTGAGTATCATCACTGAGATGCAGGTACTTGAGTCTGACGAGTCCCGAATTGAGAGAAACCTGCTCTTATCTTTATCTAATTGAATGTTCATTCTAATTAAACCATTCTAATTAACCATCGAGAATAAGGCTTGAGAAGATTGCTTAACTATGGCTAATTTTCAACGGTATCCCACATTATCCATTAACAACTGATAATGGTTGTCATATGAACGTCAGTCAGATAGTCTACACTTACTAACCCTCATTAGACCAATAAAAAACGAATTCATTAATTGATGAATAAGAAGTTTTAGTTTTGAAACTACCTACTTTTCTTTCATGTTAATCCTACACTAGCCAACATTCTATGTATTAAACATTGTCTTCTTTTAATTCTTTCAAACTTAGGTGCATTTTATAGATGATCTTATTTCAGATCAAAGTATCACAGACAATAAAATGAGTTCATTATGTGAAATAGAAGATCTAGAAAATGGTCAACTATTTATGCAGAATCATTGTATGATGAATACATGTAAACAAGTATGTTTATAACCAGTTGGCTGAATTTGTTGATAGAATAATCTTTAATTAAACAGATGCTTAGATGTTAAACGTAAGATCAAGTATCATTGATAATAATAAGTAAAACATAAATTCTTCCGTACTATGTGAATAGTTTGGTAGTTAATTGGTTACAGTGAGTTTAATAGGTTCATGGTTCAACCTCTGATATGGTGTAATCTGAGAGATTAATTCAGATGGGATATTTACTTCTTAAAGAACTGACATATTCTATAGTTATCGTATTCATAGATCACTGGATTGATCATGTTTTAAGCCACAAAAGCTATTCAGTACTCTTTGATCTTTATTGGTAATCCACTCTGAAATCATTCTGTAATACAAGATGTTTACAATTGATTGTACCGTGCTCAGTAGACCACAGTGACACAATAAGTCGTTTACTTATTGTATTGAATTCATAAGTCGATGGAGTATAACAATAGAAGTCATCACTTGAACACTAACAACAAGAAAATAGGTACGCTTGGCAGTTAATTCATACTCGATAAACAAGGTTATGGTTGTCTAAGCGCAGTAGTATAGTGAATAACACAAGGATGTTTGAAACTCTATTTGAAATGATCGTTAATAATGACAATATGTTGACATCTGAAATGTATTCTCCTATTCAATTTGGCGTAACCTTAAATTGATAAGAACTCCATGAGATTCACACCTACTAACGGTGATGAGATTATGCTTACACTAGTTGACTGACACCCACGAACACTTCCTCACACACACACACACAGACTGAGGAGGTATGCAAAACACGTCATTCGAGTTAGAATAACTATTTCTATGCACCGTTTGATAGATGATTTGGTAAGGAGAAATACGAAATACAATAAAGATGAAACTAGGAGGACGATGGTGGATATGTGTACTGAAACGAAGTAATCAACTTTAATGTCAAATTATAACAACTAGCCAATGAAAAGTGGTTAAATAACAGTTAATAAATTGATGAAATGCTTACAATCTAAACAATACAAATATCTAATTTACTGAATAGGTATGTATTTGAATCATCTTGTTAAATTGTCATAGACTGAAATTGATCAGTTTCTGTTGGTGTATATGCTTATGTGAAAATCAACACTCGGATACAGGTACATCGAACTGATGAATCCCAAATGGGGCGAAACGTGCTTACTGAATCCCACTTGCCAGTCATAATTCAATTTAAACATTTTACTGAATTTAGATGGTTATTTTTGTGAAGTTGGTTATTCAGTTTATTGAACATGTTGAAGATTGATGTTGACATGTTGGGGGGGGGGTGGCATTGAAGAGCAGGCAACACTGAACAGCTGTCTCGTTCTAGTGTGGAACTCCTCAGTAGTGCACACCACAGATTCCACAAGAGGGGCCTTAGTTTGACAGCAAACGTCAAGCTATCTGCATCAATGGGTCATCATCCAATTGTAGAATTTCCACTTCCATCAATTTGTGATATATGTATAGTTGTGACTGGCAGAGTTCAAACTTGTCGGGAGTGAAACAGTTATCACCAATGACAATGGATGAATGTCGTGCTACATAGGTGATAACTGTCTCACTCCTGATAAGTCTGAACTCCACCCATCATTTCATTATTTTTTTCTCCGGTTGTAACAATGTCATATTTGTGTCTCTCTTCTTTTTGTAAAGATGAAAAGATCAGGTTCATTGCCAAATATTAATAAATTGTCCCCAATAGAGTCATCATCTACTGATATCGAATGTAAACAAGTAGTATCTGAATATGATAAGTAAGCTTTATTTGTTCATTTTTGAACTAATCTGTACAATAAGTAAATTAATTGTGTTTAATGTTTAAGTTATTGATTTGTTGAACTGCACTACTTTGGAAGTTAGTTCAAGGATGCTTAAGTTAGATTGTGACTGGTAAGAGGAATCCAGGATGTGCGTTTCGTACTATGTGGCACTCGTCGTCTGGATGTCCATGACAATATGATATGGGGACTTGGGCCCTTGTGCATACACGTTGGGTTCTACGTTGTTCACAACTAACTAAATTAAGCTGTTATTATATTTTTGTTGAAACTAATTACAATCAACATAGTTATATGAGTCAAACGTTGTGAACTTGAAACTAGATTTCGGAATTTGATTGGTGTCGCTTCTCCTCTTATTGCAAATATGAGTGGTTTACGTATGACTTCTGCATCTATCAATCTACCAATTAGGTCATATTCAACATCATAACATGTATTCGTATGTAATTTATTTGTATTCTGCATTTTACCCCACTTTGGGCATTTCTCATGAGTTTCAACAACAACTTGTAAACAGTTATACTTAGTCTTCAATAGTTCTCTAGTTTATAACAGATCATGATGAAACTATTATCGAAATAGTAATCTGTGTAAAATGCTACTTTGGATAGTGTTCCATTTGATGTAATCGGTGCTCCATGTCATTGACGTAACATATGAATTTTACTAACCCAAAATGTCCAGTTGATTGTATTCATCACAAAATGAATACAGATGGGTAGCATCTAGAATCAGAGAGCACTTGATAACAGTTTCATCCTAGTGTCGGACTCAATATTATGAGCAGGATCTATCGACGAAGCCATTAAGGATCAAACACAACACCTTCAAGTTTCAAGGGCGAATGCCTTGAAATCACGCACTACCAATCAGGATTTCTACACCGAGAGAAGATAAATGTTTAGAGTTATCAGTGGTAATTACTCTCTGAGGGATATTGACAATAAATTGAAGGCATATCAACTTAATATTTCTATTACTTATATTTTATCAATAGTCTAAATTTGCAACAACGAAATAATCAAACAACAAGAGTTAAAGATACTTCAACAATATTCACTAGACAATTAAAAGATGATGATGATGATGATGACGACGATGAAGATATTGAATTAGTTCGTCGTAGTATGCTACAAGTTATATTGACTACTACTAGTAATAGTAGTAGTATAAATCATGCTGAAGATTGTTCACATAATTCAACTATCTCAGAATATAATGAATCAGAAATATTAAATAAACAAAAAATCTCAATTAAACAAAAATCATTTAGTGATAATTTAGTTGTTGAAGAGAACTCTATGCATCAAGTACAAGAAGTTCATTCAGAAGGAATTCAAAGACGAAAATATTCATGTGAAAATGTGAACAGTTCCAGAAAACGATCAGGTATACTCATGAAAATGAATATTTGTATTAAGTATGTCTATTGATTTGAAGTTTTTGATAAAGTTAAAATTTATTATGTTAGTAAGAGAAGTGAATGAAGACTGTTATTTCCATGCCATTAGAATTCATCAATTAGATGTATCTATATCCGATTGTTGTTATTCATACAATGACTAGAACTCGGTTCATTTATGTCAATGAATAATGCATTCTCAACTGAACCATTCAGTTTAGATATGAAAATTAACCTATTGATGCAGGTACATTCAGTTGAAGATGAGTTACAAATATAAGGAAGTACATTTCTTGAATGCCATCTGTTAGTTACAATCCAAATTCAACTAACTATACACCCGAATCACCATTGTATCGAAACAATTCGATCAAGATGTATATGTAGCAACAGTCACCTATTAATTTCTGTCATTAACAACATTAACAGGAAGATATAAACATCTATCAAAATGCCTTTGATTAAACGGTGATGTTAATATCAGCAGCCAGAAGAAAATTCTACTTAATCAATGTGCTTCATTGAGAAAGAATAATTTTAAAGTTCCAGTTCTTGGTGAGGAGCATCAGTTTGCAAGATTTCATAGGCATGGATTCGATTCGTTGTTGGATTCCTAGTAACAATCTAACTGAAATCCGTATTTATTGAATATCACTTACAGATTGAAGTGATCTTAATGGTGTGCATGCGGCCGTGTTTAATTGAGATGAGTACAATCCTTCACAAATAAATACCAAGCTCATAAGATTAACCCTTCCTCTCCACTCCCGCCACATCCAAAACCATGGTCGAATTACGGCAATGGGGAAGGTATAATTACTGTTAATGAGTCTACGAAAAATGCATAGATTCTTCAGATTGTTATCCTCAATTACATATTGAATTGTAACAATGATCAATTGATGTTTTTCTTTATTCTTAGTATCAATTAATCTACCTATTCAACGACGAATGTCAACTAATGAACAACAGTCGGAAGAAACATCATATAATAGTTACACTGAAATGAATTCAGTTTATAGACAATCAGATGAAAAAAATCATTCTTTCACTAATACTCATCATCATCATCCTCATGATGACATAACATCAAGTAGTGGACAATTACGTCATTTTCTTAATCGATTAGATAATGTTTCAATTGGATGTACAGCAACTACTGCTGCTACTACTACTACTACAAAAGATGACACCAGACTAGATGAAAAGAATACAGATGATGAAATAACGGAAGAGTTAGAAGATGATGATATTGGTGTTCAGGATATATCTACAGGAGTAAACTGTAGACAAATTGACAAAGTGACATTAAATAATGGATGTCATGAACCATATGTTGATGTCTGTAAGTCAATTCATGGAAATCGTTTAGCTCGAGTTACAGAAGTGAATGAATCTGATTTTGATACTAGTGATGATAGGAGCCTTAGTGATGATGACGATGATGAAGACATTGATACGGACACTGAAGATGACTCAGATGATTCCAGCGAGTCGGATAGTTTTGTTGATCATTCACAATTAAGTAATATGTCGAATGACTTACATGAAGGAGAAATCAGTAAGTTTAATGAGAGGAATGAAGATGATGAGGATGATGATGATGATGATAGTGGAGCATTACGCAATGATGTCATAAAACAATCAATATGTACCAATCAACTAGGCAACACACAATTTCTTCGTTTAGAAAAAATGAGAGCTGATTTGGAAGAAGAGTTAGGATTTGAATTATTGCTAAAAGCTTACAATGTAATTCAGGTAAGATAGTTTTTGCAGTTATACAGAGGGATTTTGATTAGTTACCATATGGTTACGATTGATAAAGAACCTTATTTCATCTACGTCTCCAGCATATCACCAATGTTGAGGTAGACGGTGATCGTTGTAGGATTCAAATTTGTATCACCAAGTTTTATAATGATTGATATTATGATTGAGTAATTCAGGTAGCTAATACATTTCTGTAGAACTGATATATTCACATTGAATGACCACTAAGAAATAATGACTGATGTGATATTTTGTCGAGTCCTTTCAATTTGATTGAATCCTATCGATGCTATTGTTTGCCTAATTGATACTAGATAGGTGATGGCATTGGAATTGTGAAATTTGCATAAAATTCGTACTTATAACTCTGACAACATTGTCTGCTGTTTACGTGACACCATGGAATATACTGAATATGATAATGTTGACAGATTTAGAATTGATAATATATGTGAATTGACAACAACTAGGCAGACTAGCTATCATTCAGAGTCTGGTATATCTCACAACAAACAACGGAATGTCAAGTGAAAAGAATTAACATTTAGAAAACCTAACCATGTCAACATACACTTGAAAGTAGTATAAACGTACAATGAAAATAGTTAGATAAAATAGTTCATGATGAATTAGTTGACTTACAAACAGAATAGCGTTACGTCTCGTACTTGATGCTTGACTAGTCGCGGACTACCTTAGCACCCCGAACGCTTGAACCCTCCTGGTCGCAAATCAGAAGACAGAAGACGGGTAGACAGGAACTTTATTCCAGTGAGACGGAGAGTAAGTTAGGTACAAAATATTCGTATATTTATAGATGGTCCGAACTTTCCTTCCGAACATGGATTCAGCAGGTGACTTCCCCTCCTGTACGGCAGGGTTTGGTGTAGCTCGATATGACATTAGAAATTTGTCGATAACTTGCGTCGGCATACTGTCTCCTCCCCCTTTAATCAGAGCTCTTTTTAATGTATCATCGAATCGTTCTGCTTGACTATTAGACTGCGGGTGATACGGTGGAGATCGCATGTGCGTGATTTCGTTTTCGCTGCAGAAACGTCAAAATGCGGACGACGCAAACTGGGACCTCTTGGACGCCGAAGCTGGAAAAAAGTCTTGACAATTTCCGAATTGTGACCTCTGACGTTAGACTTGGCATATGGTATACTTCCGGCCACTTTGTATAGCGTCCACGACGACTAAGTAATTTCTACCTTGTATAGGACCAGCGAAATCAGCATGTATTCTTCTCCAGGGGGCGTCTGGTTTTGGCCAAGGTTGCGGTTCAGCCTTAGCCGGACTTTTTGAAGCCTGTAGGCAGGACCAACAGCTTCGGCACTTCGCTTCTATATCCTAATCCATTGACGGCCAGTACGCATAACTCCGAGCTAGTGACTTCATCTTGCTAATACCCGGGTGCCCGCTGTGAAATTGGTTAAGGACATGGTGACGAAGTGTTTCGGGAATAACAATACGGTGGCCAAACATGATGCATGAATCGACATTTGTCAAGGCGTCTCTCTGACGGAAGTACTGTAGAAGTTCGCCATGAAGTCTAGATGTTGGCCATTTATCGAGTATATAACGGCGAATAATTTCGATTGTATTGTCTCTTTCACGGGCTTCCTTGATGGCTTGAAACGTAACCGGCAGTCCAGAAACCGCATCTGTTAACACTGTCTGGACCTCGGCTTCTACGCTGGACACGAGTATATCCTCTTCTTGTTTTGTACGGGAGCCGATTAATCTTGAGAGGGCGTCTGCCTGACCAAAATCTTTCGTTGGCTGATACTTTATCTTAAAATCGTAACCAAGCAGCGTAGTGGCCCATCGTTGCAAACGGTTTGCTGTATTCACGGGAATGCCCTTTTTGGACCCGAAAACCGTTAGTAGTGGTTTGTGGTCTGTCAACGGTCGGCCAAATAGCATCTTGTGAAACTTCTTTACCGCGAAGATAATGGAAACAGCTTCTTTCTCTATTTGTCAATAGTTTTGCTCCGTTGTCGTTAATGATCTTGCAGCATGGGAAATCGCCTTCTCAGATCCATCTGGGTAAACATGTGAAATCACCGCACCGATTCCGTAGTTTGAAGCATCTGCTGCAACCATAATGGGTAGAGCTGGGTCATAGTGTGTCAGAAGTAGGTTCGACGATAGAAGTTGTTTTATTTCTGTAAACGCATTCTGGCATTCATCTGACCAGATCCACTTGACATTTTTCGATAGTAGACGGTTCAGTAGGGCTCACAGACGCTGCAGGTCTGGAAGAAATATACCATAATGACTGACCATTCCCAAAAAGGATCGTAGGGTCAGAACATCTGTCGGTGGTGGCATCGTCTTAATAGCTTCGATGTTTTCTGGATCAGGTCTTCTTCCATTTTTATCCACGATAAATCCCAAGTATCGCGCTTGCTGCAGATGGAAGTCACATTTTTCAGCACGTAAACGGAAACCGAAATCCCCAGTTCGTGTGAGCACTGAATCCATCTTCTTCTCTAAATCGGTTTGATCTACACCCATTATGAGTATATCATCCAAATAAGCAGCAGTACCAGGAATGTCTTGTAACATCGTGTCCATGATTTGTTGGAAGATTGATGGGGCTGTTTTCACGCCAAACGGCAGTCTGTTATAGCGAAGCAATCCTTTGTGGGTGTTTATAGTCAAGTATTGTTTGCATTCTTCAGCTACTGGAATTTGTAGGTAGGCGTCTGATAAGTCCAAATTTGCGAAGTATCTCCCTCCATTCAGCTTCGCGAATAAGTCTTCTGGTAGCGGCAACGGGTACTGATGGGCTTCTAGTGCTTCATTTAGACCTGTAGAATAATCTGCACATAATCGGATGCTTCCATTGGGCTTCTTGACGATTACTATTGGAGCTGCCCATTCGGAGAAATTTACCGGTTCGATGACACCACTTTTTTGAAGGCGATCTAGCTCTTGCTCGACAATAGGTAAAGCAGCATACGGTACTGGACGTTTAGGTCGGAAAACTGGAGTGGCACCGTGCTTGAGGACTAGTCGTGCTTTCGCTTTATTACACTCCCCCAATTCTTCTGCAAACACCCTTTGATATCTTCCTAACACAGTGTTTCTCATTTTTGTCTCCGACACCTCAGAAGTCCTGATGCGGCTGCAGATGTGGTTAATCGAAAAGTTCGCCAGATGCGGAGTTTCTATTAGGTCGAGACCCAACAAGTCTAACCCCGGACTCTCTGTGAGGTATACTGTTGCATTTGCCTTTGCGTTCCCCTTAGCAACTTCACAGCCTATCTCACCAACAATATTTAATTCACCTCCGGACGCACTGTGGGCTAGATGAATTGTTGGACACACTGGGGGTTCGCCAATATGCTTCCAGGTTGCTCGGCTGATAAGCGTTATGTCAGAAGCGGTGTCGAGTTGTAGACCAGTATGACGGCCGTTGACCTTTATGGTAACATATTTTCTTCGGCTGGAATGTTGTGTACTAGTGTGAGCCACCATTATTTTGTTGGTTAATACACGAGACTTATATTTTCTGGAATAAGGTTTCGGTGCATGACGACGATGTAACTTTCCTTTACAGTGAGTCTCTTTGTGTCCTTTACGATGGCATTTGCTGCAACGATGATCTTTGTATGGACAAAACTTCTTGAAGTGCCATTCTCCGCATAACCAGCATGGAGACGGAGGTTGTGAACCATATTGCTTTTGCGTGCTAGAATCTTTTTTCTCCGTTATTGCATGGACGTACGAAGGACGACTGCCGTTCTCAACCATAGAAGTATCATGTTTCAAGTTCACTAACCTCTGGCATTCACTGGTGACTTCTTGTAGCGTGATGGTTGGACACTGTTCAATCTTACTCAAAATTCTGGTTCTAATGTCGGCATCTTCCGGTGATTGCAAACTGCATACAAAAACCAGACACTTAAACTGGTCCTCTGTCATTGATGAGAGTCTAAACCGCTCACACTCACGGTTCACTATGCCTGCATGCTTCACCCAGTCGTCATCACCTGCTTTTGATAACTTTAGGCTTGATAGCAGATATTAAATAAGGACGATTGTTCGCCGAAAATTTGAGACAGGATCTCAACTGTTGCTTCGAAGGAAATATCTCTTGGGTTCTTTAGAAGGATGAAGTTAGTATAGCGTTCATGTTCAACAGTGCCAAGCTTTCGCAGGAGCATTCTGACCTTCGCGGCATCATCAACTTTTTCCAAGTCGACCTTGAACAAGTCTTCGTACTTCTTAAACCATGAATCAAACGTAATACCAGCTAAGCCATCAAAATGGAATTCATTGATAGAGTTAATGATGAAGTCTGCGTGGGATGTACATGAGTTTTCTGACAGCCCCTTCTGAGTAAGGTTCATTTGATGGGTCAAGGTTTCTAGCACGCGTATCTGGAACTGTTCGTAGCGTTTCTCTTGGCGTTCCAGCAAAGCTTCAACTTGTTCGAAGGTAAATGACGTTTTGATTGTTTACCCCGTCGCTAGTGTTATGTCTCGTACTTGATGCTTGACTAGTCTCGGACTACCTTAGCACCCCGAACGCTTGAACCCTCCTGGTCGCAAATCAGAAGACAGAAGACGGGTAGACAGGAACTTTATTCCAGTGAGACGGAGAGTAAGTTAGGTACAAAATATTCGTATATTTATAGTTTTCTGAACAACATAAATCAGTGTTATAATCCATCCAATCCGAATTAAGAAGTCACAACAATTAACCAATCAGAACGTGCCACATCGAGATTCTGGAATGTTCTATCGATCAGTGATTGGATGGAATGTCTTTGGCTCCTTCAAGGGATCTGGAGGCTTCGTTGAGTTTTCTGGGAGCCATCCCAGCAAATAGATTGTTCAATAAGCTAACTACATCAATCACATATTAGTATGAATTGACAATTTACAATAAAGGAAGCATATCTGAAGTACTCTCTGTTAGATTTAATACAAGTTTATAGATGTATAGTTAGTTATAATGAGTGAAGTATCTACGATTGTGAAACAACGTCATTTTGCAATGACTTTTAAACAATACGCATACTTTATGAATATTGATTGATTGAAGCATTTGTTTGCTTAGTTTCATGTGTTTCATTCATCTATGAATTAGGCATTACAAGAAGATGAAGATGAAACAATTACAGAAAGTGAACAAATTGTAACTAGTGTATTAGGTGAAGAGAAAACTCGAATTTATTATGATCGTATTGTACAATTAGTACTTGCTGATGGTGTCTATATGGATGGTAAGTGATTTCTATCAATAAGAATTCATCATCATCATCATCATCATAATGTATTTGTCTGAGTTTCCTGTGAATATCTCCAGTGAAGTTTAGTCTGATGAATTGAATGAACAATGGATATAATACAATGAGGTCTACGAAATTTGTTATAATGTGATCATAAGTATTTTACAGGTGGAATGTATTTAGATCTTCGAGTTGATTTGTTATAGACTGAAATTGATTAGTCCTGCTAATGAGTCCATCATGGGATGAAACGCGTGTCCTGGATTGCAAATGCCAGCCACAATCCAACTCAATCAATAAGTCTTTATTGTTGTGAATTCTGCTTGAAAACCAAGTCTCTCTCATTTGGCTTGGATTGCCTCAGTAGCATAACTGATTATTAATATTGAATGCAATTTATGCCTAAAGCTATAGGCAACAGATTCGAGCTTTAATGTGTTGAAATACAACGTTGAAATACAACAGGTTAACCGTAACTGTCTACTATGAACATGCTACAGTAGAGTAGCGTAACGTGTTGGAACGAATGTACAAAAAATCAAATAGTCAAAGTTTCTGTATTGAAATGAATACAGATAACTTTAAACGTTTAAAATGAAGTTTAAGTTGGATTGTGACTGGTAAGCGAAATGCAGGATGCGCGTTCCGTCCTATATGGGCCTTGTCAGTTGGATGTACATGCATCTCACACTAAGATTTAAAATGAAGTACTCAATAAAAATTACAATCCAGTAAGCAGTACTAATCATGTGATTTGTATAAACTTCATTCATTGATAATAATAATTCCCATATCATGATAGTATGTATCATCTGATTGATATAATTATCTGGTTATGTAGTTGTGTTTAGTATGCCAAGAAAAAGGCGATTTCATTCATTTTAAGAACATGTAAATCAATTATTTAATGTCTATTATTGTCATGTTCCCCACACCCTGACCGCCCATTAGACTGACAACTGTTGTCATATCATTTATCAACAAGAAACTATATTCAATTAATTATGTACCAAATCCCTCAGTCCTTAGATATTAATGTTCCCGTTTGGTTAAAATGTTATTCTCCCCATTGATATGATGCGTCGTTAGGTTTTGTGCCTGTATACATCGATGAGTAAAATATAAATCCGATTGACTGACTGTCTAGTAGTTGGCTTAGTTATCTTGTGTTCTTCATTTCCGACTTGGAGACTGGTAGTCTCACGGTAGACGTTTCCGGGCTCTGATTGGTTGTATCTAGGCCAAACTACATTTTCCATACGTTATAATAGTTCCATTATTCAAGATATAACAATTTGATATGATCTTGTACAAACTTCAGTGAGTATCTAATCGCTCCCTGTATATATATGTATACATACCAATTGTGTTAGAATGTTCACTATTCTGGGATCTGGTTCGATAATTTCATCTCTATCTACTGATTGGGGGATAATAAATTGAACAGATGTATGCACATACCGAATTCTACGTTGTAAATGACTGACTGAAACTCATAATTGCATAGCCTACATTGATTGATTATCGTGGACATTTTGAGAATTATTGAAGCTCTTCCCTATTCAACGTTCAGTCTGTGTGTGTGTCGGTGTGTGCATGACGTCTATCGTTGTCAATTATATTTTCAGTCCATTTACATAAAGTGTAATTGTTATTAAACAAGTCTTATTATAAACAAGTCTTCACTTGCATTCATTAGATGAAGTGAGAAATTGCTGTAAACTTTAGATAGTACACATAGAATTGTTAAACACTTAAAAATTAAGGAAACAATCTTCATCACCATCACGAATTGATGTTACTTACACAACTAATCAAAACTAAGCACTAATACTGAAAAACTGCTTTATTCGAATGTATACTACGCTTTAATGACAATACATATCCGTTAATTGTTAAATCACTCAATCGACCAACATACAACACTAGATACTTTCAACTTCATTTGATTTGAATTGTGACTGGCAAGCGGAGTTCAAGACGCACATTTCGTCCTATTTGTGACACATCAGGTAGATGTACCTACATCCCGGCACATAACACATCAACGGAAATATCCAAATACATCCTAATTATTTCTAGCTTTAGTTATAATTTACAATATATTTCCATGATTATATCTGTCATTATTAGTGGTTAACAAGTGGTTGACACTTGGAAAAATGCCAAATTCAACTCCTCCTCCTCCTCCTCCTCATTCTTCTTGGAATCATGAATGATAAGTGTCATTGAGGAGTATCATAATAACTTCCAATAGTTGTCTAGCCCAAAATCAATTCGTTTATGTCATAATTCTAAACACCATATAACTATAGTGAACATTGAAAACATTACAAATAACTTGAATTATGATTTTCTTTCACAGATGAATGAATGATGAATGGATACTTTGATGAACTAGATGCATTCAAATTAGGGGGGATTCCACACATCAAGCATCATTGAAATTACCGTTGAATTCATTATACAATCATCATGTTTCATAGTAACAAGACACATGAATCTTGTTCTCCTCTTTTTCTATTATTGATTTTATTGACATCATTATTTATCATAAATTATGTAACTGACTATTTAATCAATATTCAATGAATCATTGTGCAATTTCTCATTTATCAATAAACACATTGAATTCCCTTGTAATAATATTGAACATTTTGATCATGTGATTAATGGATGGGAATAGAATCGGTTTCTGTTAGTATAAAATGAATTCCTGTTTACAATGATTGTGAACGGGATGATGTTGAGGGCTGTTACCAATATGTGGGTGATTATTACTGTCTGGTTGCTGATACGATGGATGAATTGTTCTTCTTCTTCGTGATCCACCTGAGAAGTGAATTGGGTCAGGAATGGTCTTAAAGACATGGGAGCCTTACTGTAGTACCCAAAGTAAAAGCTGCTAGAAGCTGGAGGGTGTGAAATCGATCATTGCGCAAACCACTTTGCTCATCTTGGAAATCACATTAACCAGTACTGGTAGGTTGGTGTCTGACATGATCTCAGCATGAATTAAGAAAGCTTTTTTCGGCTATTGTCAACTTGTGCTATATGTTGCATTGGCAAGAAATCAATGAAAGACCGAGTGTACTGTGCTGCAATCCGCCCTGTTTTAAATTATGGATGTGGAACTTGGTTTGTAAAAATAGGAAGTATGCATAGGCTTCAAATCCATGGTTATAGAACTCTTGGAAATATCGCTGGTATATTATAGAATTGGAGAATAATAAATACCAAGGTAAGATACAGAGTACTATGAACAAATGACAAATCAGTCAATAAGGTCGTTGTCATCATTGACTGAGAATGTGGGACCATATGCTTCGTATGACTGACCAACGCTTCCTCATCTCTTGATGTTGTTTAGGGTTCGAGTATAATATAAGAAACATAGATGTGACAGTTGTCTAGAATGTTAGTGGATGCAGATTATCAAATAATGGTCCGTGTATCAAATTCTGAGGGTGATCCAATACCAATCTAGACCAAAACACTTTCCACTCATGTTAATAATGCTGAATTATGTGCATAGTAAGAATATATGTGGTATTTGAAGTGGATAGAGATGTATGAAGGACTATGAGTGTGTGTGTTTGTGTATGTGAATTTGTATGGTATTGGTAATAACGATTATCGAAAGAATCGAAGTAAATCAAATGTGTTCTTTATTGAAAACAACCAAAACTGAACAACATACGACTTTGTTGTCTATCACTGATTAATCTCATTTTGGTAGCATTGAAAACTAGTGAATAATAGACAGATAAGCGTTTCAGTATTAGACTCATTAACAGTATGTCCTCTCCATTCTATCAGCGATTCGAGATCAACTGAGATTGATCTATGATAAAAATAATAAATTTTAAATGTTAATCTTTACAAAACTACCTTAACTCAATTGTGATGAATGATTGTTAACATTTGATTGACCGTGTGAAAATGTAATGTATGTGTATTTACAGTGACGTATAACTGAACGTTGGTAGAATATTAATCGAATGTAAAGCCAATAAAGCACAAACTATGATTGAGACTTATTCTTAAACACTTTGAGAAGTTCAAGAAACTTACAAATCGATCAACAATACCATTACATTTAGGTTGGATTGTGACTGGTAAGTGGAATCCAGGACAACCGTTTTGTACTATTTGGGACCCATCGGCTGGATGTACCTGCATCCGAGTGTTGATGTTTCTACTGGGATTTGAACTCAGTTCACTTCGTGCAAACTGCCACCGTATTCACCACTAGGCCACTGTGTCTAATCAGTTACACTTGTACAACGAGTATATATGTAATTAGAATAAGCTGGTATCTTCCCGTTGACTTGTAATTGACTGAAACTGGTCTAAATGCCATTACATTCTTCACAAATAAAATATCTGATTGATTTTGATGACACTAGAATCAATACAGTGTCAAGTGAAACTTTTACAATCGATAAGATTTTTCAAAGTCATTTTACTACTCATACGAAAATGTAGGTTAGAAGAAAGATTGTAGCAATCAAATGAATAAGTGATACATCAGTTCATGAAATCATCAACTATTGATGAGTGTAGACTGTTTGGTTGCGATCAGATATCAGTTACTGAAGATGCTTTAGAATTCATAACAGTGGAGTAGATACATTCTCACATTACCTTTCTTGAGTCCCAGTATTCTTTTATATATGTATATATACATAATGAATGTGATTGATTTTGAATCTGATATGTCTTACACTTCACTACTGATAATACTGTATACAACTTCAGTGCTTGAACACTTTGAACTCTTCAAGTCGTAAATCAGTAGGAGGCAGGAAACAATGTTCGTTCCAGTAAGTGTCAAATATGTACGAAATACTTGAGTATGTATAATTTTCTGCAAAAATCAAATCATCACTACAATTCATCCAATCTGCGAGCATTGGTTTACAGCTGTTATCCAATCGATATACACCTCATTAAGATTCTGTAAAATTCTATCGAAGAGTGATTGGAGCAAATGTCATTTGATCCTTCGGCGTTTCTATAGGTTCCGTAAGAGTTTTTAGTAGTCATCCAA
This sequence comes from Schistosoma japonicum, assembly GCA_025215515.1. Classification (NCBI taxonomy): domain Eukaryota; kingdom Metazoa; phylum Platyhelminthes; class Trematoda; order Strigeidida; family Schistosomatidae; genus Schistosoma; species Schistosoma japonicum. The sequence goes on along the minus strand of CM046064.1, from coordinate 43,276,360 downwards.
ACACAATCATTTCTTGTTAAGTCTCTAAAGCAATGATGACAATTATTGTGTCAACTCTGCAACCAGTTAGTTGATACTTAATAAACTTCGAATGTATGCATTGCGTAACCCAGTTTTTATGTGACTCTTTTGCAGCTAAAAGCATTAGAAGAGAAACGACAAAAGTTCGAAGCATTAAAAGTAAGTATTGTTTTTAACTAAGAATTTTCACTTGAGAATATAAAGGAAGTCAAGTAACAGATCATAGAGATCATAGGTTTTCAATAGTAGATTCATCTCATTTTAATAGTCCTGAGCATAACTCCTACTCTGAGAAGGTATTGTAGATCGTCACCGCTAAAGTGATCTATACTAGAATGAAATGGATATTTAATCCTTTCTGGTTGGTAATAGTTGCCTAATCCAGATCGATTTATGATATAAAATTGAATAGCGATCTATGAATACCATCGAATTGAGAAGCAACTGCATTGATTGCATTTCTTGATAGTAATTATTCCTTTCATTGATTGATTACATTGAATAATATATTAATATCGTAGAAACAAGCAGAAGAACGTGCTCGACTACTCAAAGAACATTTAGAACGTCGAGGAAGACAAGGAAACGATTTTGAACAGGAAAGAAAACAACAACTTCTTCAGGTAAACAGATCACACATTCCTTTTGTAGATATCGATAGAATGAAAACTGTGTTAAGTCCTACTAAGTACTCGTCGGATGTATCAACAGCTGCATTGCAGTGTAGATGTTCTCATTGAATAAGTTAGTGGACATATGCATTTAGTGTCTTAGTGGATAATGAATTCGAGTTTGAAACTGTATATATTGGAATCAAGTCTGAGTATGAACAATAGAAAGTTAGCTGATGCATCACAATTAGAACAAAACACATAATCTACATTCGACTAATAGGAACACACCAAATCTCGCAAAATATTGTAAAAGAAGGTCATATCGAGATAATAAGCTCAATACTCATAAACATCAGAAGAGATAGTCATGATTATCAACAATGACAAATTCAAAGTCTTTACTAATAAGTATCTACTATTTTGATACTTTGGGTTCAGTTCATTAGGATTGATTATTAGGATAGAGTGTAAATTACCATTCGGTTACTTTATTATATTTACGCAACGTGACTAGTACAATAGTTGCATCGTTAAAGATATTGTAGAAAGTGACTGCATCTCTTCTTCAAGATACTTCGGATTTGTTGACTAGATGCCATCACAATTAACCTTCTATTGTAGAGAATAAATCAACTTCCAGACAACGAACAAATTCGAAAACATGCTGGAGGTGGGTGGATAGGACACACACTGAAGGTTTCAATAGTGATCATTATTAGTATTTTAGATAATGAGATGAGGAGTATTCTAGAGATTATTATAATTTATAAATGATACTCTTCTTAAATTAATCTTAGTTGAAGTATCATTGGAGATCAGGAAGCATAAGACAGTTAATTTATTCGAAATATAAGATTCCTCTACAATGAAGCAAGCATCATTTAACTATGCGTTATACATTCAATGTGTCACGTTCATCCAATTCTTGGTAAGATTATGTCATCTGAGGAGTCTCACACTTACGTAAAATAACTGTCCTATCCATCCTAGTTTTCAATAGAACTCATACTGAATTATTTATTCATTCATTCATGCATTCATTCATGAATACATTTTTATACAATTCAATATTGAATTCAATTGAAGCTTGAACACTTGGAAGGCACACATAAACCTCAATGTAAACTTGTTGAGAAGACAGAAGTACAGAAATACATAGAATCCAAGTAAGTTGGAATGATACTTAAGATTAATTTATGTTATGAAGATTGTATTATTATGATGTGAAAATGTGATGCTGATCTTTTGAGAAAACGTGAAAAAGTCAATACGAAATTGTTTTCTTACTACTTTATACTACTACTTATATACAACTGTACTGCATACACAGTCTAGTTTTGAGTTAGACAACCACTGATCACTAGGAAATACTGGACATCTGTTTGATCCTAGTATGCGACTCTTCTACAGTTCGCACACACGACTCCGCCAACGATTGAACTCAGTGTTTTTGATGATTCTTCCTCAGTTAATGAAAATAAGATTTATTCCCGTACTCTTTTTAAGATAGTGTTCTTGGACGATCTACACTTATATTTTTCATATGAGCACTAATTAACGTCATAACTTGCCACAATCATGTGTCATTTACATATTGAACACTTGGTACTGAGTGATTAGTTAATGTCAACATCTCACTCCCACTAACAGTCCATCATAATGTCTGTGACTATGAAACTGTATGATACGCGTTAGAATTACACATGTAACATTATTCCCACCAAGATAGGTAACTTCTTGACACCTGTCTCTACGTGATTCCAACTTATGTAAAAATAAAAAACAAAACATCAAGAATGTTTGCTGATGATGTGATCATAGACTGGTTTTCCGAAACTCACTTAGTATTCATACTGTCGACATCCTTTTCTAGTGTAATGAAGGAAGATATTGGTTGATTTAGGCACAAATACATGATTGCCTTTCTATCACAACTGACGGATAGAGTAGACACAAACTGTTATTCAGAGCTGGTTATCACTATTGATGAGAAAGCTGGTATTTATCTCCAACTTTGACGTATTTATTTGTTAGTAGGGTGATTGACTTAATCACTAATGTGTTAAGAGAATGATCTAGTTTTCATAAATTTAGAAGCATTTCGTCCCTACGGATTCCATTATCTTGACCTATTACTTAAGTTTGTCTACCTTAGTGTTTTTATGAGTATTGTGTGGCTAAATGTCACTCACCGTGACACCGGGAGCTAGATAGAAGTGTCTATCGACTTATTTTCTTTCAATGTTTACACAATAAAAGGATGCAGCAGTTTCAGAAGTTTTCATCTTCTCTTCGATTAGCTTGTTGTCAGTGTGCACCATCGTAAATATCGGATGCTTAAGATCAGAATCGTGTTGATTATACACATTGCATATTAAACAGTAAGCAAGTACAGTAAACACAATTCTTAGTAATGATAAACAAGTGAAATACCAATGTTGAAAGATTACGTATTTGACGACTACATTATTGGATTGATTGAGAAGAGAATGTTGCATAACAATGATATTAAGAGACTAAGACTGACAACAGTATCCTTTCATTGTTCTTCGATAGTATTTATTTCGAGAAAAGCTTTGTAGTTGCCCTGTCCATTATCGAGAATATAATAAGTGACGTTACTATTGAGAGAATATTGACTACTTACTTTTAATTTCTCGCTAACGTACTCAGTGATGCTAATCATACAGCCTCTTTGAGTTTTTCCAATGAAAACGCATCTACACATTTTCATCGAGTTAGATGCCAAACTGGATGAAGAAAGGCTTCTTTTCTTAATCGTAGGAAATTATATTGCACTTGTTCCTACTATCACTCAGTTACTGATGGCTTCTTATACACATCAATTATCATGTCGGCAGCTTTACAGTTTATCATGTTTTATGAACACTGCCATTATGAACTCGATGATATTCGACGTTCTAAGCGTAGATTGTTTGCAGTCCATCAGAGAAGAACTATCAAAATTTAACTGTAGTTTACTTCAGGTGTCTTTTCCATGAATACATCTTCAAAATTCAATCCATTTCCATAACATTGTATATCAAGCTCTTTTGTGAATGGTTTGCTTGATTTTGGCGGATTAATAGATGAGAAGAATGTCTGTCATTACTACAAGTAATAAATGTGTCATCAACATGTATCACAGTGTACTGGTCCTCAGTATCCTAACTAAATAAAAACGATGGTGGATTTTGTGGTTTCATTTTCGAATGTTCAGACTCCTACCCTACCCTACCCTACCCTACCCTACCCTTGATAACATTCTTTGCATACCTTTCTCCCCCTCCCATCATTCAATCTCATCCAATAATAATACGAATTACAAGATGGTTAATGTAATTGGATAATGTAGTTTTAAGAAAAGGGTTGATGTGAAGAGGGGATACGAGATGACCGAGATATGTGAATTGCTTACTTTGAGTTTAAATGAACCAATAGGATTTATTGCATAACTGACACTCAACTCCGAGAACGTTGATTGTTTGGCACGGTGCCAGAGTAACCGAAACTTCTCCCCCTGATAGCAAAACTGGCAAGTCATTTTCTCAGTACGAACAATCGCTTTTATATATCACGTATTGGAAATACAAAGTACGGTGAAGACTGAACTAGGGGAGTTGTGTACAGAAATCAGGATAATAGGTTCATAGTAAAATTACAATAAGTCCAGAATTAAAACATACATAACAAACAGTGATGGGTCTACGAAAAGCTTACAACTTATAAAAAAGGCGAATAATACAGCTAATAATTGTTTAACAGATGCAGCTTAACAGTAAACGGTCCTTATATAACAGAGAAATACTCCACAAGTTGTGATTCCCGTTTCCTCGTCCCGTTGTAACACATAGAAAGCTGTTCCACTAATTATCCACTTCCCCTTTGTGGATTCTAGATTGCTCAAAATAGAGTCAGAGATATAAGGTCACGTGGATTAGTGGCTACAATGTAACTTAATCAATCGGATTTGATCAGAACAACGGAAAGACATAACTAACATGACATTGCTCACTACCTAGTGACCAATCAACGTGTATATAATACCTGAAAGGTGTACATGTGGCAAGGATTACAATCTTATTCTACAGTCGATGTATGTCTAAGCCCAAACTACAATCATTATTCTTTGATATGTCTTTTCATTTTAGTGAATCAAAATCATCTAATACGATTGTCAGTGTTCCACAACCTTCACCTACTATAAGTATGGTACTTGCAAAGTTAAATGAAATGACCCCATTGCAAAAAGTTAATAATGATAGTAATAATAATAATAATGATTCATCAACATCGAATGCAAATAAGAATATAGGTGGAGATGAAGATGAAGAAGAAGGAGAAGAAGAAAGTTCAGTTGTAATCACAGAAGATGATCCAACTTCGAATTCTAGCTCTGTTCATTCTTCAAGTGTATTGCATAAATGGTTAGTTTCATCTTGTACAGAATGTTCTTATATTGTCTTTGCAATTGATTTTTACAGTTCGCCTAAAGAACTCATGAAAGATACTATCTGATTTGACAAACGTAAGTAGATCGAATATAGTGTGAAACTGTGACTAATAGATTATCTTCTCAAAACAATTGCCAACTCGTTGAACATAAAGAAATTCTAATAAGAATCGACTAGAATCGTGAATTCGGTAATCGGCTTATTAAAGTTTTATTGTTTTTACCAACTAGGGTTATCTGTGATTATTTCCAGTGAATATGTTCAATGTCTTGAAGCCCAACATGGAGGATGAAAAACATAAATCCAATTACATTTTATGGCTTGAAATTAAATCTTCAATGTAAATATCTCATTACTATAGAGAATTCATCTACGTAAAATACGAGATGATGACCAGAAATGTAGGATAAGTTACACTTAATGAATATTTATATCATTAAAGATAACCACATCTCATAGACTGTTGTTGTGACTGGACTGTTCTCATCATCAGATATGAAATAGAACTGGCTAGAGTCAATCACTTCAAGAGTGGATACCATATATTTCCCTGACTTTTCCTATTATTTTGCCTTAATTGCATCAACATTAATCACTGTACTATATCGAGATATGGTGTAAATGAGATAAATTAGGGTAGTTTAGGCCAAATTCTACTGTGTTATATGTGATTGTGTTATTTATAAAATGTTTGTTTCCAGATGTTGTTTTAGATTCATAACACTTTCCATCTACTTTGGTTTACACAATCAGGTAGTAGTGCTACCGTTGACAAGTATGAAGTGTGATTCAAAGTTTAGTACTAATTACATAAGTAGAAGACAGTATGTTTGATTTTTGGAGGAGCAACTAGATACTAGATATACTAACTCAGTTGTTCAAATATAAACGGAACAGAACCTGGTATATTTATGCATTGGTTTAAGTCATTACACAATACTTTCACAGCGAGATGAAATTATCAAATTAAGTACCAATGTAACAGAGTTAATAGTGTCATTGATTACCCATATAATATATGTATATATATAATGTATTTGAATCTTCCTGTTGAATTGTCAGGACGAAACGCGCGTCGAGGATTCCGCTTGCTAATCACAATCCAACTGACACCTATCGATTTATGGTACATCATCTGATATATACTTGCCATCTCTTATTATTTATCACTTATTATTAGACAGCGTAGAGTTATAATTAAGTGTTGTAAAGATTGTTGAATTTAGACTAAACATAACGAATTAACTTCAGTTAGATAATCACTGAGAATCGAAAATTGCTTATCTTGTGCTTGTCTTGTGATACGTAATTCAGTCAACCACGAGAAGTAAGAGAAAGGATGCGAGTAGGCGGGCCTGTGTGACACTGGTCTTCGCTTCAAATAATTTTGTGAGCTGACCTTCAAGCAGGATTTCGCAGTGTAGTATGTCGCAATAACTCAGTGTGATATTGACTATTTTGTGGGGTACACTATGGTGTTGATGAAAACTCCATAATGTTTGCGTATCCACCGTAGATGCTGCGTCGGTGACTGGTGGGTTCAGTGATGCTGGTCTATTTAAGAGTTCTTCGAAGTACTCTTTCTAACTGTTTCGCTGCTCTTGAGTCTCATTGATTGATGTGCCATCTTTCTTCTTTACTGGTCGTTGTGATTTACTGTATTCTGCAGGTAACTTCTTCGCGGTGTCACATAAGAGTCTCGTGTTCGCTCTTTTAGCAACTTCTTCTGCTATCATTTCTGAGTTTTCATCATATTTCCGTTTGTCCATTCCAATGTTTCTGTTCACTTGCTTGGCATTTGTGTATTCAGCCTGTGCCTTTTTCTTTTCTCCATTCTTGTTCGGCAGTTACAGATTGATGTCCTCTTACTCCTCCTTTCTTTTGGATCTTATCCAGAGTACTAACACAGATCCATTCTTTATGGTGGTACTCCTTGCAACCCAAAACCGCCTGATATGCTGAAGTTATTTCTACTTTAATTCTTTTGCTGTTGTCCTCCATAGTAGTCTCCTCTTTTTCTAGTAGATCATGAAAGCCCAGGAACTTACCAGAAAATCTATTACCATTGTTTGGTTTTCAATAATTATCTTGTTCAGATAATTCGATTGAATGTATCACAGATTGATGTTGGCAGAGTATCAATGAGAAGCATGCAAGACTGGACAGCTATTTCGTGCTAGTGTGGATCTCCCCAGCAGTATGCACCCCAGATTCCGCACCAGGGGCTTCAGGTTGGCGAACACCCAACGCTTTGCACCACTGGGCGGGCATCGAATGGTAGATATATAGCGTGACTATCATGAATTGTCATAGGTGATAACTGTCTCACTTTCGACATATCTGAACTTCATCAGTCACGATTTCTCACCAACGCTTCTGGAACATGCTAAAGTTAGTCAATTAGTGAGCTGATTATTGTGATTGATTTGAGATGGTTATTTTGATGGAGATTGATATTTTTCAGTTTAATTGAGAATATTGAATTCAATTCTATTAGTTAACTTCATCATCATCATCATCATCAATTCAAATGATTGTCTCTTTCTTATTTCTTTTCTCTTAGTAGTAGTGTAATACGAAAGAGAAAAGATCATATTCTACGTCGACTTAATGCAAAATCAACAGATTCACGTAGTAAATGGATTAAACTACCATCTAACAATCATAATAAGCATAACAGTACAAATATTAAAAATTATCTTCTACAACGAGATAATCATCATCTTATGAAATATTCAATAAAATATCAATCAATTATTGATATTGATAGTAATATATTAGAGAAATTATCTAAACGTACCCTAGAAACTAGTGGTACATTAATGGAGTTAACAAATCATTGTAATGCCAGACTTGAATTGAATTCACCAACTCATAGTAACTGGTCAAATTCAATGCACACATCAATTGTTACAGGTAGAATAAATTTATTAAATGAATCTATCGTTACTATGATTAATTCTAACAGTGCATTTAACCATTGATTGATTGATTGATTGAATCGAAGAGAATGAAAGTTATGATTGGTAGAGTTGAAAGTTGTCGGGATAGATAGATAGAGATAGTTGTTACTAGTGATAATAGATGAATGTCGTGTTATATGACAAATTGATTGAAGTAGGAATTCTACCATTGAACGCTGGTTCATTAATGAAATCGGATAAACATTCATCAACCTGAAAACTCTGGGTTTCATTCCCTATTGGAATCGAGGTTGGATACACTGAATGATTCACTAGTGATATATTCCACAAGGAGACAATCAATTTGATTGACATTCAACAAGTTGAAAATAGGATAATGTGAAATGATAATATTTCGATAGATTAAAATGAAGATTGGAAGAAAAGTAGGTACTACGATGATCAAGAAGACATTGATAGAAGATAAAATGGGGCAAAACAACGCCAACAACAGTCAACCGACAGACCAAACTCACAACAGTGGTGCCTTGCCTCATTCTGATCCTCGTGTATTTCTCACTCGCTCTTATTAAACTAACTCACTAACTTTACTTTACTTTACTTCAGTATGAATTCATTATGTTTGTAAACAGAAATACAAAATGTAGGTGAACTATTAAACTACCTTTTCAAATAATTTCTCTTCAAGTTTATTAATTATTCTTGGATGCTTCAATCGATATGTTGCCATACGATTATGCGGATTCATTGTATTCGTCGATTCGGCTACTGATTGATTGATTGGTTTCACTTCATAATTACAGTGATAATTAATCGGGTGTAAACAATCAGCTGTTAAATTGACATTCGGACCACCTGGACCACTTGGACCAGGTAGAGAAGGTTTATGAATAATAGTTGATGATGAAGAAGTACTTGATGTTGTGCTTAATGCAGTGGTCGTTGTTGTTCCTGATACTGATACTGATACTGTTGGTGTTGTCATTCTGGCTTCTTTACCTTGTAAATCAACTTGCCAAGCATCTAAAATGTAAATCCAATTAATAATGTTAAGTGATTTCAAACTGGTATCAAGAAATTCTACTTTCTCCACGTTTCGTTATAGTTTGCATACATGTCTTCAATTCTGAATGAAATGATACTCCTTGTTAGATGTGAACACGTGTCACATCAAATGATCTCGTTTAGGACTAAGATATTAACATTTCCTGGAACAATGAGAGTTGACGAATTTTATGTTCGTCTAGTGATTGGTCCTTATGGTATGGAGCCTTTAGTCTAAATAACTTGATAACTTATACACTAAGCTGTATATTGACTGAAATTGGTAATGTAAGCCAATTAATTGCAATACAGTAGTATAAACAATAAACACAAATTCGATTCATGGTTCACTTCTAAATGAACACTCCAGAAGAATTCTATGACAGAACCAAAGTAGTCGTCTAATACTTTCTGGTTGTCAATAGCTAGTTACCTAACTTCAACTAACCATCAATGCAATTTACTTCATCGTCACTAACAATATCAACAACAACAACAGCCAAATGGAAATAGTTCATAATGACTAACTTACTTTTGATAGGACTACCTAAACCATTGATACGATCTTCAAGATCAGTTTCTTTTGTTGATGTTTTCACTGTTGAATTGTCATCCAATGCTGGTCTATCAGCGGCATCTTTTCAATGAATGAAATATAGTAAAAGTAAATAGTAATAAGTTCCATTGAATTAAAGCATCAATATGTATTATGTAATGTGTAGGCTTGTTTAACACGTTTTAAATTGGCATCAAAATATTTTTTGTAAGATAAAGTGTAGTATAAAGGTGTGAGATTCGCAAAATGTTCATAATGAATAATCACTTCAGTTAGTTAGAATAGCTAGTAGAAGTTTGTAAGTAGAATCGAACCAATCACTGCCACGAATTCACAGTCGGTTCCATCTAATCTGATGACGATAATTGTGGATGAATGTTTTGTCATCAACAAACAGTAATAGCAACGGAAGTGTACTGTTTGTTATATGATTAATGTTGTTAATAATGTTTTCTAGAGGATTGTCCATTTGATAGTGGATAGGACAAGGAAAAAGAGAATCAACCATATGGCTACATAATATCCATATCCTAAGACCTATTATAGGTTAGCTAATAGTAGTTTACACATCCCTAAATTGTCTCTACTTGGCAATCGGGTCTAAGGTTGTTGTTAAGTGACTCAACTGAATTGTGTGTCAATGTTGCATTACCTTAGCAACAATACAGAACACTATATATAGCATAGGTTTTCATAATCTTATGCATTACGAGAACAAAACATGAGAAGAAGAATAATCGACTAATCATAGCCTAAATTAGGGATTTTCAGAACACCGTTACAAGTCTATAATGATTATTCATAACGATCAGTTTGAGAATCACTTAAACTAGTTTCTATATTATACTGCAGCGTCTTTCTCTGTTAACCATTGCCTTACAGATTCGAACAAAACAAGAGGCGGAAAACTTGCTTCATAAAGCAAGGAACATAAAGACTGACTGACTAATCAATATTTTGAACTTCAAGGAGGATACTAGCCCTAATCCAACGTTAGCTTTAAATTAACTGCATTGCATTACTAACCCCAACCGTATACTCAAACTTTCATTGAAAACATCAATCTAATGTAATCTTAAAGTATAATCCTGCCTTAAAGGCGCAACAATGCTGACAAGTGAATGTATACAAGTTAAGTTTCAGCTCATATAAAACTTCCATTGTAGAAGCAACGTTTACATGTTTTGTACGAAACAGTAATAAGGATCACATTAACTAATTTTGTTTCACAAATCAACATGAAATGATTGTTGAAACATTTGACATTGTTTAGTCATTTCATTCAAATGTATGTTGAGTGAGCATTAATGCATACTTGCAACCAGTTAGCATTCGAAATCATAATCATTGGTTGTTATTGATAAGAAGAATTGCTCATACTTCCATTTTGACTTCCAATGTAAATTGACTGCTGTCTATCCGTTGTGGAGGTTAGTCAACGAAATAACGTAGCTTATATCATGAAGATTATATCATCTAAATTACATAGCCTATTCATAACTGCAGTAATCTACACACGTTCAAACATTAAATAGTTGTAGTGGCTTCAATCCCCCACCGAACATAACAAATCTTAATTTTCATGCAGTTTTCTGTGGTAGGCAAGCTCGAGGTATGAATGAACCATTTGCTTTGAAACATTTCCTTCCTACATAATGACTTAACACAACTCGGTATGTTTGTTGAATTGATTGGCTCCAAATGAATCTTATACAATTTAGTGTAATAAACGTATCAATTTACATACTTCTGATCATCAGTAAATATACATCAAGTCAAAGTGGTGTATAAAAGGGTAGTGGTACAGAGAACATTTAATTATCAGAGCCTAGTGTGATTAAAATATAACACTGTAAGTAAAGAGGCTTATTAAGAGGATTAATTAAGCACACGTACATATTCCAACATCTGAACCAAATATCTACTCCATTAAATCACTTCCAAATTAGGTATACATTACGACGACAAGCATTCAACACAACAAAAGAAAGCTAATTAACAAACCTAAAGAGATATTTATAACAAGGATTACCAATATTAGCATGATTCACTCAGTTATGCACGACAAAATGAAGACTGACATGTCTAGTTTCGTTGACTAGCACAAATTGACAAGACGAATAAAGTGACGAAAAGTGCCGCCTAGGTTATAGTCTGAATTGAGTCACACAACACCAGCCAATCTCACTATACGCGCTCAGCACAGACACTCTCAATCTGACAATGCACCTCCCCCTCATGAGGAACAACTCCCCAGTCACCGAGTTTGCGGTGCACACATCAGAACCTTCTCTGTTAGTCTGCACTCCTGTTAGTAGAGCCTCTCATCACGAGAGTCCAACAATGCCGCATGCCTCAGACCTTCCCGCGAGGAACATACACGAGTGACAAACACTCTTCACTAACCTCGCATTGGCCAACACCTAGGCGGCACACATGCTGGCCTCCTTAACTCCCTTCTCCAATCTCAATTCCATATCAACACTTTCGACATTTCATTTGCACATTGCTCTCAAACACACCCTCACAACGTTTTACACAAATCATTGTCAAATAAACAACCAATATACACTGAAGTCTATTGCTCATCTTGCACAATCACTTTCATCTCTCCTGAAAAGCTCAATACTTGCTTCATTCCATTTCAGTAGTATATTCACTTACATTCGCATTAATGCGCACTCGTTGCTTTCTTCACACCTTACAAACATAAAGTCACCAACTGATAACAAATACTTACTGTAAATAGGTGTAGTATCTCAATATGTACGCTATACAGAATACACTACTTAAATGAAAGTGTATCAACAGTATGCTTATTTTGAGAGACATGAAAGTGATGGAGCATACTGATCACACACTATTGCTCTTTATTTTCAATCCTAATAACTTCTATTTTATGTTCTATGAGGTTTCCGCCAATAGATAATTGGGAATATTATACAAAAATATTATAGTACTCACTAGTCTGACTATCTTAACAAGAGTGTTACTATAGTGATAAGAGTGGTAGATATGGAGGCAGTCAGCAGATATACCGTGCTGACGATTTCGTAATATAATCGATTTGACATTGATTACGGTGTACAGTTTGGCGGTGAATTGAACTGACTGAAATTATCTGATGTGATTGATGATTGACGCGAGTTAATAGCTTCAAATGATTAAGAGGTGAGTTTCTTGTTATATGGAATGAAGTGGATATTAGGTGAACAGGGTAAATGAATAAATGATTCTTGGAAGAGTTAGTGTTTCCGAGCTATTTGAGATTATACAAAGTATTGTATGTGGAGCATTGAAATGAAAAGCGGTGTCGCACCCTGTGACCCCCATTGTGAGGAGAGACGAATTACTATACACCTGAGGCTAGCGCCCAACCAACCATGCCATCCGCTCAGCACCAACGTGCTTCCCCACAGATTTGACATGGTCACCAGTTGGGAAACCCACCCTCATTAGGTGGACGGCACTCTCTGCCCAACGCCCGGGGAGTTCTCCCAGAGTTGTAAGTGGGTGATCACAACACCCTCAGTCACCACTACTCCGAACTAACCACCAGGATGCGACAACCACGGGCTGCGACTTATACATACCTAGTATAAAGCAATTGACAAATATGTAGGACTCTCATTTGCATACCTTCTAACAGCTTAGGCTACATTTTGTGTCAATAATAAATTGTCTTAGGACATATCAATCTTTATCTACTCATAACTGTTTTTGATTAACATCTTTCATTCTTTCTATCTTTTTCAACTTTCATTTATTACTTGTATTTAAGTAGTATATTTAAATTGGTCTCTTTTTTTTTACAACTCTTACATCTTTTAGTATTGTGTGGATCTGGCTATGATGAAAGGTTAACTGCAATGTCGTCTTGAAACTAGAATCATTCATATATGCACTTGCACTTATTCTGTTCTTGGTTGACTATTTGAAGTTACCATCTAAGCCACTGTTGTCAAATTAATTGGACTAGTGGGCACTATCTCATTTGCATAATATTCCCAATTATCTATTGGACGAAACCTCATATAAGATAACATAGATGTTATTAGGTGTGAAGAAAGCAACGAGTGCGCATTAATGCGAATGTAAGTGAATATACTACTGAAATGGAATGAAGCAAGTATTGAGGTTTTCAGGAGAGATGCAAGTAATTGTGCAAGATGAGCAATAGACTTCAGTGTATATTGGTTGTTTATTTGACAACCATTTGTGTAAAACGTTGTGAGGGTGTGTTTGAGAGCAATGTGCAAATGAAATGTCGAAAGTGTTGATATGGAATTGAGATTGGAGAAGAGAGTTAAGGAGGCCAGCATGTGTGCCGCCTAGGTGTTGGCCAATGCGAGGTTAGCAAAGAGTGTTTGTCACTCGTGAATGTTCCTCGCGGGAAGGTCTGAGGCAAGCGGCATTGCTGAACTCTCGTGATGAGAGGCTCTACTAACAGGAGTGCAGACTAACAGAGATGGATGGTTCTGATGTGTGCGCCGCAAACTCGGTGACTGGGGAGTTGTTCCTCACGAGGGGGAGGTGCATTGTCAGATTGAGAGTGTCTGTGCTGAGCGCGTATAGTGAGATTGGCTGGTGTTGTGTGACTCAATTCAGACTATAACCTAGGCGGCACTTTTCGTCACTTTATTCGTGTTTTGTCAATTTGTGCTAGTCAACGAAACTAGACATGTCAGTCTTCATTTTGTCGTGCATAACTGAGTGAATCATGCTAATATTGGTAATCCTTGTTATAAATATCTCTTTAGGTTTGTTAATTAGCTTTCTTTTTGTTGTGTTGAATGCTTGTCGTCGTAATGTATACCTAATTTGGAAGTGATTTAATGGAGTAGATATTTGGTTCAGATGTTGGACTATGTACGTGTGGTTAATTAATCCTCCTAATAAGCTTCTTTACTAACAGCGTTATATTTTAATCACATTAGTCTCTGATAATAAATGTTCTCAGTATCGTTACTCCTTCATACGTCACTTTGACTTGACGTATATTTACTGATGATCCGAAGTATGCAAATTGATACGTTTATTACATTAAATTGTATAAAGATACATTTGGAGCCAATCAAATTCAACAAACATACTGAGTTGTGTTAAGTCATTATGTAGGAAGGAAATGTTTCAAAGTTAATGGTTCAGTCATACCTCGAGCTTGCCTACCACAGAAAACTGCATGAAAATTAAGATTTGTTATGTTCGGTGAGGGATTGAAGCCACTACAACTATTTAATGTTTGAACGTGTATAGATTACTGCAGTTATGAATAAGCTATGTAATTTAGATGATATAATCTTCATGATATAAGCTACGTTATTTCGTTGAGTAACCTACACAACGGATAGACAGCAGTCAATTTACATTGGAAGTCAAAATGGATGTATGAGCAATTCTTCTTATCAATAACAACCAATGACTGTGAATTCGAATGTTAACTGGTTGCAAGTATGCATTAATGCTCACTCAACATACATTTGAATGAAATGACTAAACAATGTTGAATGTTTCAACAATGATTTCATGTTGATTTCTGAAACAAAATAGGTAATGTGATCATTGTTACTGTTTCGTACAAAACATGTAAACGTTGCTTCTACAATGGAAGTTTTATATGAGCTGAAACTTAACTTGTATACATTCACTTGTCAGCATTGTTGCGCCTTTAAGGCAGGATTATACTTTCAGATTACATTAGATTGATGTTTTCAATGAAAGTTTGAGTATGCAGTTGGGGTTAGTAATGCAATGCAGTTAATTTAAAGCTAACGTTGGGTTAGGGCTAATATCCTCCTTGAAGTTCAAAAATATTGATTAGTTAGTCAATCTTTATGTTGCTTGCTTTATGAAGCAAGTTTTCCGCCTCTTATTTTGTTCGAATCTGTAAGGCAATGGTTGACATAGAAAGACGCTGCAGTATAATATAGAAACTAGTTTAAGTGATTCTCAAACTGATCGTTATGAATAATCATTATAGACTTGTAACGGTGTTCTGAAAATCCCTAATTTAGGCTATGATTAGTCGATTATTCTTCTTCTCATGTTTTGTTCTCGTAATGCATAAGATTATGAAAACCTATGCTATATATAGTGTTCTGTATTGTTGCTAAGGTAATGCAACATTGACACACAATTCAGTTGAGTCACTTAACAACAACCTTAGACCCGATTGCCAAGTAGAGACAATTTAGGGATGTGTAAACTACTATTAGCTAACCTATAATAGGTCTTAGGATATGGATATTATGTAGCCATATGGTTGATTCTCTTTTTCCTTGTCCTATCCACTATCAAATGGACAATCCTCTAGAAAACATTATTAACAACATTAATCATATAACAAACAGTACACTTCCGTTGCTATTACTGTTTGTTGATGACAAAACATTCATCCACAATTATCGTCATCAGATTAGATGGAACCGACTGTGAATTCGTGGCAGTGATTGGTTCGGTTCTACTTACAAACTTCTACTAGCTATTCTAACTAACTGAAGTGATTATTCATTATGAACATTTTGCGAATCTCACACCTTTATACTGCACTTTATCTTACAAAAAATATTTTGATGCCAATTTAAAACGTGTTAAACAAGCCTACACATTACATAATACATATTGATGCTTTAATTCAATGGAACTTATTACTATTTACTTTTACTATATTTCATTCATTGAAAAGATGCCGCTGATAGACCAGCATTGGATGACAATTCAACAGTGAAAACATCAACAAAAGAAACTGATCTTGAAGATCGTATCAATGGTTTAGGTAGTCCTATCAAAAGTAAGTTAGTCATTATGAACTATTTCCATTTGGCTGTTGTTGATGTTGTTGTTGTTGTTGATATTATTAGTGACGATGAAGTAAATTGCATTGATGGTTAGTTGAAGTTAGGTAAATAGCTATTGACAACCAGGAAGTATTAGACAACTACTTTGGTTCTGTCATAGAATTCTTCTGGAGTGTTCATTTAGAAGTGAACCATGAATCGAATTTGTGTTTATTGTTTATACTACTGTACTGCAATTCATTGGCTTACATTACCAATTTCAGTCAATATACAGCTTAGTGTATAAGTTATCAAGTTATTTAGACTAGAGGCTCCATACCATAAGGACCAATCACTAGACGAACATAAAATTCGTCAACTCTCATTGTTCCAGGAAATGTTAATATCTTAGTCCTAAACGAGATCATTTGATGTGATGCGTGTTCACATCTAACAAGGAGTATCATTTCATTCAGCATTGAAGACATGTTTGCGAACTATAACGAAACGTGGAGAAAGCAGAATTTCTTGATACCAGTTTGAAATCACTTAACATTATTAATTGGATTTACATTTTAGATGCTTGGCAAGTTGATTTACAAAGTAAAGAAGCCAGAATAACAACAACAACAGTATCACTATCAGTATCAGGGACAACAACGACCACTGCACTAAGCACAACATCAAGTACTTCTTCATCATCAACTATTATTCATAAACCTTCTCTACCTGGTCCAAGTGGTCCAGGTGGTCCAAATGTCAATTTAACAGCTGATTGTTTACACCCGATTAATCATCACTGTAATTATGAAGTGAAACCAATCAATCAATCAGTAGCCGAATCGACGAATACAATGAATCCGCATAATCGTATGGCAACATATCGATTGAAGCATCCAAGAATAATTAATAAACTTGAAGAGAAATTATTTGAAAAGGTAGTTTAATAGTTCACCTACATTTTGTATTTCTGTTTACAAACATAATGGATTCATACTGAAATAAAGTAAAGTTAGTGATTTAGTTGAATAAGAGCGAGTGAGAAATACACGAGGATCAAAATGAGGCAAGGCACCACTGTTGTGAGTTTGGTCTGTCGGTTGACTGTCTAAGCACTAGTTCTCCGAATTCTAACCTCCCCTCCAACCGCCCCCCACCCCTTCTCACACACGATCTCTCAAATCATAAATGAACAAACAGAATAAGAGTATGAAGAGTTTACTTCAAGTAAGCGTCAAATCTGAACAAAACTCATGGTTCTAGGCTGACAGGAAATCTGTATTGTCATTTATCTATTCGACCATATCAGAGCTTCTGAAAATTTTTCCGAGTATTGATTAGGTGGAATTTTTCAGCTATTTCAGAGATTTTTAAGACTTCAAAATTTGTGCTAGTCATACTAGCACCTTTCTCCAATTGATCTGCTGAATATGATAAGCTTTATGAATTCATGCAGTATGTCGTGTGGAAGTCTCGATCACACCTTTATTTTGACAAATTTCTCGTATTTCTATCGAACTGATCAAATTATACAGTTGTCTGAATCCCTGTGTGAACATCATCATCGGGATGTTGGTACATCCAGCCGATGAGTCCTAAATAACATGAAACACGCGTCGTGAATTCCGCTTGCCAGTCACAATCTGACTTAAATTATACAAACACTTGTTTGATCTCCACTCTAATGAATAACAAAGTACAAATTCTTATAATTAGAATGTATTTCAATCTTTCGGTTGATTTGTCATGGACTGAAATTGATCAGTCTCTGTTGTCATTTGTGCATCCTGAGAAGATTGTCTCTATATAGCGATACTTCACAAGTATTGTTTGAGTCGATCTATGACTGACAAGTGGAATTCAGGACTCGCGTTACGTTCAATTTGGGACTCATTAGCTGAATGTACTTGCATCCAAGTGTTGATATTCACACCGCTATTCGAACTCACTAGCATTCATACCAAACCCCACTATATGGAGACAGTAGCGTAATGGTGAACGCGGTAGCTTTTGGCACGAAATGACATGAGTCCGAGTCCCGACGTGAGTATCATCACTGAGATGCAGGTACTTGAGTCTGACGAGTCCCGAATTGAGAGAAACCTGCTCTTATCTTTATCTAATTGAATGTTCATTCTAATTAAACCATTCTAATTAACCATCGAGAATTAGGCTTGAGAAGACTACTTAACTATGGCTAAATTTCAACGGTATCCCACATTATCCATTAACAACTGATAATGGTTGTCATATGAACGTCAGTCAGATAGTCTACACTTACTAACCCTCATTAGACCAATAAAAAACGAATTCATTAACTGATGAATAAGAAGTTTTAGTTTTGAAACTACCTACTTTTCTTTCATGTTAATCCTACACTAGCCAACATTCTATGTATTAAACATTGTCTTCTTTTAATTCTTTCAATCTTAGGTGCATTTTATAGATGACTTTATTTCAGATCAAAGTATCACAGACAATAAAATGAGTTCATTATGTGAAATAGAAGATCTAGAAAATGGTCAACTATTTATACAGAATCATTGTATGATGAATACATGTAAACAAGTATGTTTATAACCAGTTAGCTGAATTTGTTGATAGAATAATCTTTAATTAAACAGATGCTTAGATGTTAAACGTAAGATCAACTATCATTGATAATAATAAGTAAAACATAAATTCTTCCGTACTATGTGAATAGTTTGATAGTTAATTGGTTACAGTGAGTTTAATAGGTTCATGGTTCAACCTCTGATATGGTATAATCTGAGAGATTAATTCAGATGGGATATTTACTTCTTAAAGAACTGACATAATCTATAGTTATCGTATTCATAGATCACTGGATTGATCATGTTTTAAGCCACAAAAGCTATTCAGTACTCTTTGATCTTTATTGGTAATCCACTCTGAAGTCATTCTGTAATACAAGATGTTTACAATTGATTGTACCGTGCTCAGTAGACCACAGTGACATGATAAGTCGTTTACTTATTGTATTGAATTCATAAGTCGATGGAGTATAATAATAGAAGTCATCACTTTAACACTAACAACAAGAAAATAGGTACGCTTGGCAGTTAATTCATACTCGATAAACAAGGTTATGGTTGTTTAAGCGCAGTAGTATAGTGAATAACACAAGGATGTTTGAAACTCTATTTGAAATGATCGTTAATAATGACAATATGTTGACATCTGAAATGTATTCTCCTATTCAATATGAAGTAACGTTAAATTGATAAGAACTCCATGAGATTCACACCTACTAACGGTGATGAGATTATGACTACACTAGTTGACTGACACCCACGAACACTGCCTCACACACACACACACAGAGACTGAGGAGGTATGCAAAACACGTCATTCGATTTAGAATAACTATTTCTATGCACCATTTGATAGATGATTTGGTAAGGAGAAATACAAAATACAATAAAGATGAAACTAGGAGGACGATGGTGGATATGTGTACTGAAATGAAGTAATCAACTTTAATGTCAAATTATAACAACTAGCCAATGAAAAGTGGTTAAATAACAGTTAATAAATTGATGAAATGCTTACAATCTAAACAATACAAATATCTAATTTACTGAATAGGTATGTATTTGAATCATCTTGTTAAATTGTCATAGACTGAAATTGATCAGTTTCTGTTGGTGTATATGCTTATGTGAAAATCAACACTCGGATACAGGTACATCGAACTGATGAATCCCAAATGGGGCGAAACGTGCATCCTGGATTCCACTTGCCAGTCATAATTCAATTTAAACATTTTACTGAATTTAGATGTTTATTTGTGTGAAGATTGGTTATTTAGTTTATTGAACATGTTGAAGATTGATGTTGGCATGGGGAGGGGGTAGGTGGCATTGAAGAGCAGGCAACACTGAACAGCTGTCTCGTTCTAGTGTGGAATTCCTCAGTAGTGCACACCACAGATTCCACAAGAGGAGCCTTAGGTTGACAGCAAACGTCCAGCTATCTGCATCAATGCGTCAGCATCCAATTGTAGAATTCCCACTTCCATCAATTTGTGATATATGTATAGTTGTGACTGGCAGAGTTCAAACTTGTCGGGAGTGAAACAGTTATCACCAATGACAATGGATGAATGTCGCGCTACATAGGTGATAACTGTCTCACTCCTGACAAGTCTGAACTCCACCCATCATTTCATTATTTTTTTCTCCGGTTGTAACAATGTCATATTTGTGTCTCTCTTCTTTTTGTAAAGATGAAAAGATCAGGTTCATTGCCAAATATTAATAAATTATCCCCAATAGAGTCATCATCTACTGATATCCAATGTAAACAAGTAGTATCTGAATATGACAAGTAAGCTTTATTTCTTCATTTTTGAACTAATCTGTACAATAAGTAAATTAATTGTGTTTAATGTTTAAGTTATTGATTTGTTGAACTACACTACTTTGGAAGTGAATTCGAGGATGCTTAAGTTAGATTGTGACTGGTAAGAGGAATCCAGGATGTGCGTTTCGTACTACGTGGCACTCGTCGTCTGGATGTCCATGACAATATGATATGGGAACTTGGGCCCTTGTGCATACACGTTGGGTTCTACGTTGTTCACAACTAACTAAATTAAGCTGTTATTATATTTTTGTTGAAACTAATTACAATCAACATAGTTATATGAGTCAAACGTTGTGAACTTGAAACTAGATTTCGGAATTTGATTGGTGTCGCTTCTCCTCTTATTGCAAATATGAGTGGTTTACGTATGACTTCTGCATCTATCAATCTACCAATTAGGTCATATTCAATGTCATAACACGTATTCGTATGTAATTTATTTGTATTCTGCATTTTAAACCACTTTGGGCATTTCTCATGAATTTCAACAACAACTTGTAAACAGTTATACTTAGTCTTCAATAGGTCTCTAGTTTATATCAGATCATGATGAAAATATTATCGAAATAGTAATCTGTGTAAAATGCTACTTTGGATAGTGTTCCATTTGATGTAATCGGTGCTCCATGTCATTGACGTAACCCAAAATGTCCAGTTGATTGTATTCATCACAAAATGAATACAGATGGGTACCATCTAGAATCAGAGAGCACTTGATAACAGTTTCATCCTAGTGTCGGACTCAATATTATTAGCAGGATCTACCGACGAAGCCATTAAGGATCAAACACAACACCTTCAAGTTTCAAGGGCGAATGCCTTGAAATCACGCACTACCAATAAGGGTTTCTACACTGAGAGAAGATAAATGTTTAGAGTTATCAGTGGTATTCACTCTCTGAGGGATATTGACAATAAATTGAAGGCATATCAACTTAATATTTCTATTACTTATATTTTATCAATAGTCTAAATTTGCAACAACGAAATAATCAAACAACAAGAGTTAAAGATACTTCAACAATATTCACTAGACAATTAAAAGATGATGATGATGACGATGACGACGATGAAGATATTGAATTAGTTCGTCGTAGTATGCTACAAGTTATATTGACTACTACTAGTAATAGTAGTAGTAGTATAAATCATGCTGAAGATTGTTCACATAATTCAACTATCTCAGAATATAATGAATCAGAAATATTCAATAAACAAAACATCTCAATTAAACAAAAATCATTTAGTGACAATTTAATTGTTGAAGAGAACTCTATGCATCAAGTACAAGAAGTTCATTCAGAAGGAATTCAAAGACGAAAATATTCATGTGAACATGTGAACAGTTCCAGAAAACGATCAGGTATACTCATGAAAATGAATATTTGTATTAAGTATGTCTATTGATTTGAAGTTTTTGATAAAGTTAAAATTTATTATGTTAGTAAGAGAAGTGAATGAAGACTGTTATTTCCATGCCATTAGAATTCATCAATTAGATGTATCTCTATCCGATTGTTGTTATTCATACAATGACCAGAACTCGGTTCATTTATGTCAATGAACAATCCATTCTCAACTGAACCATTCAGTTTAGATATGAACATTAACCTATTGATGCAGGTACATTCAGTTGAAGATGAGTTACAAATATAAGGAAGTACATTTCTTGAATGTCATCTCTTAATTACAATCCAAATTCAACTAACTATACACGCGAATCACCATTGTATCGAAACAATTCGATCAAGATGTATATGTAGCAACAGTCACCTATTAATTTCTGTCATTAACAACATTAACAGGAAGATATAAACATCTATCAAAATGCCTTTGATTAAACGGTGATGTTAATATCAGCAGCCAGAAGAAAATTCTACTTAATCAATGTGCTTCATTGAGAAAGAATAATTTTAAGGTTCCAGTTCTTGGTGAAGGGCATCAGTTTGCAAGATTTCATAGGCATGGATTCGATTCCTTGTTGGATTCCTAGTAAGAATCTAACTGAAATCCGAATTTATTGAATATCACTTACAGATTGAAGTGATCTTAATGGTGTGCATGCGGCCGTGTTTAATTGAGATGAGTACAATCCTTCACAAATAAATACCAAGCTCATAAGATTAACCCTTCCTCTCCACTCCCACCACATCCAAAACCATGGTCGAATTACGGCAATGGGAAAGGTATAATTACTGTTAATGAGTCTACGAAAAATGCATAGATTCTTCAGATTGTTATCCTCAATTACATATTGAATTGTAACAATGATCAATTGATGTTTTTCTTTATTCTTAGTATCAATTAATCTACCTATTCAACGACGAATGTCAACTAATGAACAACAGTCGGAAGAAACATCATATAATAGTTACACTGAAATGAATTCAGTTTATAGACAATCAGATGAAAAAAATCATTCTTTCACTAATACTCATCATCATCATCCTCATGATGACATAACATCAAGTAGTGGACAATTACGTCATTTTCTTAATCGATTAGACAATGTTTCAATTGGATGTACAGCAACTACTGCTGCTACTACTACTAATAAAGATGACACCAGACTAGATGAAAAGAATACAGATGATGAAATAACGGAAGAGTTAGAAGATGATGATATTGGTGTTCAGGATATATCTACAGGAGTAAACTGTAGACAAATTGACAAAGTGACATTAAATAATGAATGTCATGAACCATATGTTGATGTCTGTAAGTCAATTCATGGAAATCGTTTAGCTCGAGTTACAGAAGTGAATGAATCTGATTTTGATACTAGTGATGATAGAAGCCTTAGTGATGATGACGATGATGAAGACATTGATACGGACACTGAAGATGACTTAGATGATTCCAGCGAGTCGGATAGTTTTGTTGATCATTCACAATTAAGTAATATGTCGAATGACTTACATGAAGGAGAAATCAGTAAGTTTAATGAGAGGAATGAAGATGATGATGATGATGATGATGATGATGGTGATGATACTGGAGCATTACGCAATGATGTCATAAAACAATCAATATGTACCAATCAACTAGGCAATACACAATTTCTTCGTTTAGAAAAAATGAGAGCTGATTTGGAAGAAGAGTTAGGATTTGAATTATTGCTAAAAGCTTACAATGTAATTCAGGTAAGATAGTTTTTGGAGTTATACAGAGGGATTTTGATTAGTTACCATATGGTTACGATTGATAAAGAACCTTATTTCATCTACGTCTCCAGCATATCACCAATGTTGAGGTAGACGGTGATCGTTGTAGGATTCAAATTTGTATTACCAAGTTTTATAATGATCGATATTATGATTGAGTAATTCAGGTTGCTAATACATTTCTGTAGAACTGATATATTCACCACTAAGAAATACTGACTGATGTGATATTTTGTCGAGTCCTTTCAATTTGATTGAATCCTATCGATGCTATTGTTTGCCTAATTGATACTAGATAGGTGATGTCATTCGAATTGTGAAATTTGCGTAAATTCGTACTTATAACTCTGACAACATTGTCTGCTGTTTACGTGACACCATGGAATATACTGAATATGATAATGTTGACAGATTTAGAATTGATAATATATGTGAATTGACAACAACTAGACAGACTAGCTATCATTTAGAGTCTGGTATATCTCACAACAAACAACGGAATGTCAAGTGAAAAGAATTAACATTTAGAAAACCTATCCATGTCAACATACACTTGAAAGTAGTATAAACGTACAATGAAAATAGTTAGATAAAGTAGTAGTTCATGATGAATTAGTTGACTTACAAACAGAATAGCGTTATGTTTTGTACTTGATGCTTGACTAGTCGCGGACTACCTTAGCACCCCAAACGCTTGAACCCTCCTGGTCGCAAATCAGAAGACAGAAGACGGGTAGACAGGAACTTTATTCCAGTGAGACGGAGAGTAAGTTAGGTACAAAATATTCGTATATTTATAGTTTTCTGAACAACATAAATCAGTGTTATTATCCATCCAATCCGAATTAAGAAGTCTCAACAATTACCCAAACAGAACGAGCCACGTCGAGATTCTGGAATGTTCTATCGATCAGTGATTGGATGGAATGTCTTTGGCTCCTTCAAGGGATCTGGAGGCTTCGTTGAGTTTTCTGGGAGCCATCTCAGCAAATAGATTGTTCAATAAGCAAACTACATCAATCACATATTAGTATGAATTGACAATTTACAATAAAAGCATATCTGAAGTACTCTTTATTAGATTTAATACAAGTTTATCGATGTATATTTAGTTATAAGGAGTGAAGTATCTACGATTGTGAAACAACGTCATTTTGCAATGACTTTTAAACAATACGCATACTTTATGAATATTGATTGATTGAAGCATTTGTTTGCTTAGTTTCATGTGTTTCATTCATCTATGAATTAGGCATTACAAGAAGATGAAGATGAAACAATTACAGAAAGTGAACAAATTGTAACTAGTGTATTAGGTGAAGAGAAAACTCGAATTTATTATGATCGTATTGTACAATTAGTACTTGCTGATGGTGTCTATATGGATGGTAAGTGATTTCTATCAATAAGAATTCATCACCATCATCATCATCGTCATCATCATCATCATCATGTATTTGTCTGAGTTTAGAGATAAATATAATAATTGTTTGCTGTGAATATCTCCAGTATAGTTTAGTCTGATGAATTGAATGAACAATGAATATAATACAATGAGGTCTACGAAATTTGTTATAATGTGATCATAAGTATTTTACAGGTGGAATGTATTTAGATCTTCGAGTTGATTTGTTATAGACTGAAATTGATTAGTCCTGCTAATGAATCCATAATGGAATGAAACGCGTGTCCTGGATTGCAGATACCAGTCTTTATTGTTGTGAATTCTGCTTGAAAACCAAGTCTGTCTCATTCGACTTAGATTGCCTCAGTAGTATAACTGATTATTAATATTGAATGCAATTTATGCTTAAAGCTATAGGCAACAGATTCGAGCTTTAATGTGTTGAAATATAACGTTGAAATACAACAGGTTAACCGTAACTATCTACTATGAACATGCTACAGTAGAGTAGCGTAACGTGTTAGAACGAATGTACAAAAAATCAAATAGTGAAAGTTTCTGTATTAAAATGAATACAGATAACTTGAAACGTTTAAAATGAAGTTTCAGTTGGATTGTGACTGGTAAGCGAAATGCAGGATGCGCGTTCCGTCCTATATGGGCCATGTCGGTTGGATGTACATGCATCTCAATGTTGATATTCACACTAAGATTTAAAATGAAGTACTCAATAAAAATTACACTTCAATAAGCGGTACTAATCATGTGATTTGTATAAACTTCATTCATTGATAATAATAATTCCCATATCATGATAGTATGTATCATCTGATTGATATAATTATCTGGTTATGTAGTTGTATTTCGTATGCCAACAAAAAGGTGATTTCATTCATTTTAAGAACATGTAAATCAATTATTTAATGTCTATTATTGTCATGTTCCCCACACCCTAACCGCCCATTAGACTGACAACTGTTGTCATATCATTTATCAACAAGAAACTATGTTCAATTAATTATGTACCAAATCCCTCAGTCCTTAGTCATTAGTGTTCCCGTTTTGTTAAAATGTTATTCTCCCCATTGATATGATGCGTCGTTAGGTTTTGTGCATGTATACATCGATGAGTAAAATATAAATCCGATTGACTGACTGTCTAGTAGTTGGCCTAGTTATCTTGTGTTCTTCATTTCTGACTTGGACACAGGTGGTCGCACGGTAGACGTTTACGGGCACTGATTGATCGTATCTAGGCCAAACTATATTTTCCATACGTTATAATAGTTCCATTATTCAAGATATAACAATTTGATATGATCTTGTGCAAACTTCAGTGATTATCTAGTCGCTTCCTGTATATATATGTATACATACCAATTGTGTTAGCATCTTCACTACTCTGGCATTTGGTCCGATAATTTCATCTCTATCTACTAATTGGGGGATAATAAATTGAACTGATGAATACACGTACCGAATTCTACGTTGTAAATGACTGACTGAAACTCATAACTGCATAGCCTACATTGATTATCGTGGACATTTTGAGAATTATTGAAGCTCTTCCCTATTCAACGTTCAGTCTGTGTGTTTGTCGGTGGGTTCATGACGTCTATCGTTGTCAATTATATTTTCAGTCCATTTACATAAAGTTTAATTGTTATTCAAGGTCTTATTATAAACAAGTCTTCACTTGCATTCATTAGATGAAGAGAGAAATTGCTGTAAACTTTAGATAGTACACATAGAATTGTTAAACACTTAAAAATTAAGGAAACAATCAACATCATCATCACGAATTGATGTTACTTACACAACTAATAAAAACTAAGCACTAATACTGAAAAACTGTTTTATTCGAATGTATACTACGCTTTAATGACAATACATATCCGTTAATTGTTAAATCACTCAATTAGCCAACACACAACACTAGATACTTTGAACTTCATTTGATTTGAATTGTGGTTGGCAAGCGGAGTTCACGACACGCATTTCGTCCTATTTGTGACACATCAGGTGGATGTACCTACATCCTGGCACATAACACATCAACGGAAATATCCAAATACATTCTGACTATTTCTAGCTTTAGTTATAATTTACAATATATTTCCATGATTATATCCGTCATTATTAGTGGTTAACAAGTGGTTGACACTTGGAAAAATGCCAAATTCAACTCCTCCTCCTCCTCCTCCTCCTCATTCTTCTTGGAATCATGAATGATAAGTGTCATTGAGGAGTATCATAATAACTTCCAATAGTTGTCTAGCCCAAAATCAATTCGTTTATGTCATAATTCTAAACATCATTCAACAATAGTGAACATTGAAAACATTACAAATAACTTGAATTATGATTTTCTTTCACAGATGAATGAATGATGAATGGATACTTTGATGAACTAGATGCATTCAAATTAGGGGGGATTCCACACATCAAGCATCATTGAAATTACCGTTGAATTCATTATACAATCATCATGTTTCATAGTAACAAGACACATGAATCTTTTTCTCCTCTTTTTCTATTATTGATTTTATTAACATCATTATTTATCATAAATTATGTAACTGACTATTTAATCAATATTCAATGAATCATTGTGCAATTTCTCATTTATCAATAAACACATTGAATTCCCTTGTAATAATATTGAACATTTTGATCATGTGATTAATGGATGGGAATAGAATGGGCTTCTGTTAGTATAAAATGAATTCCTGTTTACAATGATTGTGAACGGGATGATGTTGAGGGCTGTTACCAATATGTGGGTGATTATTACTGTGTGGTTGCTGATACGATGGATGAATTGTTCTTCTTCTTCGTGATCCACCTGAGAAGTGAATTGGGTTAGGATTGGTCTTAAAGACATGGGAGCCTTACTGTAGTACCCAAAGTAAAAGCTGCTGGAAGCTGGAGGGTGTGAAGTAGATAGGTGCACAAACCACTATGGAAAAATGACAAATCAGTCAATAAGGTCGTTGTTGTCATCGGCTGAGAATGTGGGGACATATACTTCGAATGACTGACCCACGCCTACCTGATCTCTTGATGTTTGTTGGCTAGAGTACGAGTATAATATAAGAAAGATAGATGTGACAGTTGTCTAGACTGTTAGTGGATGCAGATTATCTAATAATGGTCCGTGTGATAATAGAGAACGATGGTTGTGTGATACGTATGTTCAGGATCGGCCACAGTGGGATCCGGACCTGTATCACTTTAGCTCGCAATCTGAAATGTTATACGGATTATTAGTTCACTCTAAAATTGCAGTTTCAGCCTGTTAACGTACAAGATATTAGTCACTTATCATGTAAAACCAAGTTATTCTTTTGTCAACATCGGATTGATTGTTAATAAAGAAGAGCACATTAATCCATGATCATGAAGAGAAATAGTCAGAATGAGAACAAGAATCCTTCTTATCAGTTCAGTTTCATAATAATCTCAGTTGACATCTGTCAACATAGGCTTCTGTTTGATGATCATAGATTTGATGGAGATTTAATTCACTTTAATCTACTTAACTGCTTTCTTTTATTACTGCAATTCACATTCACGAATAACCCAAATTGTTTTTCTTTGATAAAGTGGCCTTATGTAAAGTCCTTGTTAACGTTAAACTCTTTCATATTTTTAAAGCGATGTAGTAAAATGGAAACAAACTTCTAAAACATATCAGTTTCTCCAAGTAAGATACAACGAAGTTGTTATCATTTATAAAAGACTAATCAGGAAGCATGTAACTGAAACCATATTAACACATTTATAGGATTAAATGCTGATCTCTACAAAACTACCTTAACTCAATTGTGACGAATGACTGTTAACATTTCATTGACCGTGTGAAAATGTATGTGTATTTACAGTGACGTATAACCAAAAGTTACTAGAATATCAATTGAATGTAAAGCCAATAAAGCACAAACTATGATTGATACTTATTCTTAAACACTTTGAGAAGTTCAAGAAGCTTAAAAATTCGACCAACAATACCGTTACATTTAAGTTAGATTGTGACTGGTAAGTGGAATCAAGGTTGCGCGTTTTGTCCAATGTGGGATTTATTGGTTGAATGTACTTACATCCTGATATTGATGTTCACATTGAGATTTAAATTCAGTCCGCTTTGTCCCAACTGCCACTGTGTTCACCACTAGGCTACTGTGTCGAAACATTTACACATGTCCAACAAGTATATAACATTATCTTCTTGTATATCTACAGCATTATGCTGGATTTCCACACTAAGCTGTCTATTATTCCCGAGCTATCTATGGATATGACAATAGATGAGATGATAGTTTCATATTAAGCTGCTTAACAAGTAAATTGAGATTATCTGTTATACCTAATACAATATTGCTTATTTAATCAATTAAACATTTTCATGAACTTTTATATTTATATATTCTCAACATGATAAACCAAGTTTCTTAACTCATATAACTGGTGTATTGGTTATATGAACAATTGTAGTACAGATCAATGTAAATTTGTTCCATCGTTTGTAGGAAAGAAACAAGTTGATTAAAAGGTTTCTTTTCCATGAAGATTCAAGTTTTGGAATTATGCATCTGGTTAAATAGTCGGTCAAGGTCTAAATTCAGTCACTGATGGTTTTACCTGAATAGTACTTTGTACACATTATTTCATGTGATTATATCACTAGTGATGTAACACAACAAAAGTCCTACTTATTAATAGTTGATATAATTCTAGTTTATTTTAAATCTAAACTTTGCAACATAAAATTTCTCGTTTTTGGTAAACCCACTGTCCTTTATCCTTTAAAGAATTCACGAATAATTCATTGTATTCTACAATACGATTCTTCGGTAGAATGTATTTGTTGGGGATGTTAGATCCTCAAAACTCACTTGGCAAACCTGTTATTTTTGTGATTTTATTGTGCAAATTTGAATTTCCTGTTTTCGCGCCAAAAATTCCTCTTCTCACCTTCAGTTCGTGTTTCCCACTCGGTAAGACGCTAAATCTTATTGGTTCGTTGTTTATTTTAGTACGCTATTTGTAACATTCCAAGGACGCTCTCTATTTTTGTATATATACGCATGAGTTGTGTGTGATGATGTCGTCTGACAGGCTGCCTGTGGAATAAACGCTTCTTGCCGTCTTTGGACTTCTTGCTCTAGTTAGCTGGGCTGGGGCGCTGCGGAATAGCTTAGCTTCCTGTTACTGTGTCGCTGGTCTTGCGTTCGTTAGCGGTTAACTCGGTGTCACCATAAACTCACGAAACCTTAGCAGTATTAATTCCTGATTATTTTGTAAGAATAGTATTTGATGCTAATTACAATATTAAATGGGTAAATGAAGTTATCAGCATTGCTACAGAGTTAAGCCTACTGTCTAATTTCTTTTGAAATTAATGAGAAACGTAACGATTGATGTCTCCACTTACCCTCCGTACACCTCAACGAATATCGCTAAATGACTGTGGGTATAACTTAGTTGATGAATGCATTTATGTTTAAAAGGTAGTTCATCTATTGGTTTTATTAAAAAATGGTGTTGTAGTGTCGTTCATTTTTCCGTACTCATTACTTTCTGCTTTAAAATAACATGTTGTTACCAAGCGTTTTATTTTTGCTTCTTAGTTAAGTCACAAATTGCTTTAACTTGCTCCACGTCCTCACTGGAAGACTGTAGGTTAATAAAGTGGAATAAACAATACCAGTTGTTAAACTTGTTGGTTTAAGATGAAGAATGACTAAATTCCATTTCTTTTGTTTGTCATGTTTCTTATGCCTTAACACTTTATTACACTGATTACAATTGTCATTATATCATTTCCAACTCAGTAATAATAATTAATTAACCGTGTATCTGTCATTATTGCCCTTTTCTGTATACATACTACTTTCCTTATTGGTCTGCTGTTCTGTCATATTTTGTGTGTATATAAACGAATGGATGAAATAGTCTGAGTGGTTAGTTGCTGTTTTACTTATCTTATATTCTTGTAACCGTCTTAAGGACTTGAAATCATGGGATTGGAATGAGAGTGTAGGTTTTTTTAATATTGGTTACTATCATTGTTACTGTCTCTGTATATCATGATAGACCGTAGTCCCTTATCACAATACTGGAGTTTTATACTAACCAGTAATGCCAACCATGTTGTTTTTTGTTTCAATCAGTTTTAGAGATAACTATTCACTTAAAAATCCTTCATATAATTTATTAGCTATGATGTTTAAGGCGTATGATGACTCAATTTAAGGCTCTTATGATATGTGTTCCAATACCAATTCACGGTTAACTAGACTAATTCATTTTCCTTGTACACAGTTCTTCAGTTGGAAACCAGCTAATAAGTCGAACAATTCGATTAAACAAGAATTCATATCATGTGATAACATATGCCAATTGGATGAAATGCAGCTAAACAATGTGGAAGGCTGATAGTTATCACAGAATTCGCAAATGCTAACATGTCACACATGACCGAAGAAAAAATCTCATATGAATGCTCATGCCAGAATACTAGACGATCATAAAAACTGTGAATGAAAGATCTAGTAGATGATAAAAGGAAAAGAAAAATCACATTACCATGGAGAAACTTTGCATGATTTCAAAATGGTCCCTGATGAATATAAGAGAGGGTACTTTCTAAAAGAAAGTAACAATACGCCGAACACGGGTCATCACTCGAAACACTAACAATTCACGAGAAAGCTAAACATGAAGTAAGATATTCTGTTTTGCCATTGATTCGGTGGAAGTAAATCCATAATCTTCTAATCTCCAAGGTACAGAAGCTATTAAAGAAACAAAAATACGGTCTAGGACCTTCTACAGACTTTTCTAAATTGATCAGATGTAAGACAATTAACTCTCATAGATGCATTTGATACGCTTCATTAAACTAATAACTCACGTTTGAATCCCATTACAGCTTTGAAACTAAGCATTATAACATAAAGCTTATTACCTAATACATACAATAATCCTACATTAAATTCAGTGACTTCTCTGCTTCTATTTAAATCACCATGGTTTTTAGTCACTTAAAAGAAGCCTATAGATTAACTGCTATTGATGAAGAATTCTAAACTCTACATAGTGATTTCAAAGCACAACACTTAGTATTTCATTTCAAGAAGCCACTTGGATCATACTAAAATATCAATACACCTTATATCTCAACTGATAACATGACTACAGTACAGCATGAAAATGTACAAACGGGATACTTTAAATATCTACGCCTCGTTTAAGTATGAGCTAATCATCGTTTAGATTCAACAATCCCTTTTAATCCAATGAGAAGACAGTATTAGGATAAAAGTGATTATATGCATATGTATACATTGATAATTGAATGAATCTTAGTTTGCTTGTGATGTTTTCACTGTTAAGCCACAGAAAAGATAATAAGATAATTCATCAATGTGAATGAAATGCTATCAGATCACTTTTCAAAGAAATCGAACTGAAGTTTCATTATGATATACCTGTGTAAAGACAAATAAAGATTTATACACAGATGGATAGACACTACAATAGCTCCAATGATTAACCACCTCTACGTCAATTAATGATTCTCCCTAGGAAATCTCATTTAAATGAACGTTGCTATAATGTAACTTATCTCATTAATGATGGATAAACCTGTACCAAAATAACAACAGTACAACTATTTCTATATACTATTCAATATGTTAGTCTGGTTATAATCCTATTGAAAATTGTAAATCATGATCTTACAATAAATTCATTCCCATGAATACCAATTTTGGAATTACATTACGTTCTCGCCTTTCTGTCACTGTCGTTCCCTTACGTTTTATACCTCATTGGATTACGTTGAACCATGTCTTATAACATAGTTGGACTCAGTTAAATTAATTACTTATTGTAAACATTAATATTAGTAATAGGACTTTATGCTAAATCTTAGTTTTAATTTGGACAACATTAGGTAAAACGCTGAAATCTGAAGAAAGTTAGACAACGTTGTAAAGCTCTGTGATACCTGAAAACCTATTCAGCATCATATAACGTTTTTTGACCGATTTCACTGTAGATTCATGCAATGAAGACAGCTCACAGATTCATTTGAAATGAAGACCACTGTCAAGTACGGTTTTTCGCTCATACTCTTTCTTTTTCATCTTGTGGTTGATTGGATTATGAAAACTGCAAATCACAGGAAAAGCGTGAGATACAATGGACAGCTAGAATATAGTTAGACTATTAAACTTTGCAAGTGACCAAGCTCTACTAGTCCATAGCAAATGGAGGTGAGGAAGGGTGATGGACACCAGTCTCTGCATCAGTAGACTTCAACATACACAAGGTAAAAGCGAGGTCTATTGACACAAAACAACGAACACCAACTAAATCATACTTGACTTGATGGAGAAGCTCTAGTAGATATGGAATATTTCACACACTGGGGCAGCATCATTAAAAATACAGGTGAGGGATCTGATACAGATGTAGATGCAAAGTAAAGACATTATTTCCACAACTGAAGAACAACTGAAACTCAAAATAACTGCAGCCAACACAGACGTCAGTACTTCTAATGCAAACATCAAGATAGGTTTAATGTATGGAACTGAATTACAAAGAACTATGAAGGTCATCATTCAAAAAGGTACAGATATTTGTAAAAATTTGTCTGTTCAAAATACTCTGGATTTGTTGGCCAGATATTATAAGCAACAACCTATTGTGGAAGAAAATGAACCAACCTTTAACTAAGGGAGAAATTAGTTTAAAATACTTGAGGTTAATACGATACAGATTGTGGAAATGAAACAACTGGATGACAAGGTAACCCTTTGAGCTGGAATCCTCAAGGCAAAAGAAAAAGTGGAAGACCAAAGAACATATTACTCCATGAATAGGTAGTAGACAAGAAAAGAATGAATAACATTTGAGAACTGGAAAACAGTATTGAGGAGAGAGTTGGTTAGCTTAGGCTGGTTGGTGGATCGGTCCCCACTAAGGGTAACAGGTGGATAATTGGATGAATGAATGTTGTTGAATACAAAGAATAGATCTTTTATATTATGGAATAGTGTTTCAAATACTACAGCGCGGATGAGGGGTAGGAAAGTTTTCCAATGAACTATCGATTCTATTTATCATTTTGATCATTCGATTTTTTTTTCCAGAATAATTATTTTCTTAATTTCAAGTGTATCTAATCAAAAGTATCCACTTCATTAATCTACAAGTTAACAATATTCTTGATCAAAGTTTGATAGAAAGATGGTTTATATAACGATAATTGAATTAATAATTATACTACATTAAAGGTGTTATGAAGTGCATCAATGTAAGTTGAATGTTTCTTCTATTGGTACTTTGTATCCATCAGAGATTGATCTAAGTTGGGTATCATTAAGTGATAGCTATTCCGTTCATGTTTGGAACCTTAGTGGCGGAATGAATATTCTCTCCTCTCCAAAGTAAGTCAAGGATAGATCTCATGGTACATACTTATTTATCAACAGAATTATAGAATAAGTCACCAGTGACCTAATTGCCTTAGCAAAGTAGAAACCGTTTTGTTTTATAGATTGACATTTTGATTTATTTAGCGTATTAGTAGCAGATAGTTTTCTGTTACTGGAGATCATATCATATCACAGATTGACTTAAGCGGAGATCTTATCATTGGACGAAATCTTACCGCCTTATTGGGGTTTATATGAAAGTCATCAGTTCGATCTTTTTCTTATGTGGCTTATGGTGCACATTTGTACTGAAGAGTATCAGAACAGATCTCGTACAATGTTAATTATAGATATATCTTTTTAAATTATGCATTATAGACAAAACATTAAAGTATCCTCAAATAGATGTATACCATCGTAATCATTAATTATACAGTACCATTCATATGTATGTTATCAACTGAATCGTTCTACATGATCATTCTCTTTAAATTCAAGAATGACGACTATCAGAAAACGATGTTATGAGTTTTCATTAAAAAAATGGTTACTTCTTTGTGTAATTCATTGAATACAACCAAAGTAAAAAAGTTTTGATGATTTAAGATATGTCATTATTTGTTCTGTAAAATGTTATGGAACAAATAGCGTAATCACTTAACAGATTACTTCTTCAGGTCAGTAAATACTTGTCAGCCCTGAAATACTGTTATGTACTACTGATAATCATGGAATGCTGGGTATTTGTTTCATGTTAGTATAAGACGTTTTATTTACTCCCCATTCTATTCATCCATGAATTCCACTAAGGAATTTTACACAAAACGTTCAAGTCTCTCTATGAACCCATGACCATCAGCCCCACAGCACCGGTATCAATTAGTAGAATTATCACTTCACTCAGTTAGTTATACAGTAGAACTTCTCTTGGTCATAACTATGTCATTTTAAATCTCTCTGAACTGTCACTAGTCACAGATTCCCTTGGCTGTTCAATGCGCATTAGTTTTGAATGGTACCTATCATGTATTAATCCGCGAGAAAAAAGTAAAATTAAATACCCAACTCCAAGAAACCACTTCAACTTAGTTTTCTAAAGATACATTTAGTCAATTCATACGTCATAATCTTTGTTTAGGGAAGTTATTACTGTAAAAATAAAGTTCATAAGAAGTTCATAATGATCGTACGCTTGTTCTCCGTCTGTTTCAGATAAACGTTGAACATATGACCGAAAATGATACAACTATGAATCAAACCAATGTAACTTCACCTTGTTTGTAAGCTATAAATCACTGTTATTAATTTAACTTTACAGTAAAGATCTTGATTGGTCAAACTGGAAGCCTATTTTAGATCTTGTTTGTTTGTAAGTAATACACACTGCCAATGAAAATATTCACTGAATATTTTAGAATAATTGGACTAATTCTGGGTGTTTTAATTATCTTCATTAAGAAGTTCCATTCATCGTCTACGTTGAACACTCTCGTAATTATTTTATCAGTTAGTTCATTCTTTTTATGTAATTCATGAATCTTCTGTGTTTGATTTGTATTGAGTTCACTGAACTGAATGATTTTATTGTAGAATAAGAGATTTCTTCGTTATTCTGAACAACTT
Source organism: Schistosoma japonicum (assembly GCA_025215515.1). Classification (NCBI taxonomy): domain Eukaryota; kingdom Metazoa; phylum Platyhelminthes; class Trematoda; order Strigeidida; family Schistosomatidae; genus Schistosoma; species Schistosoma japonicum. The sequence continues at coordinate 43,239,941 of CM046064.1, read as the reverse complement.
CATTGATGTAAACACTCAAAGCTGTTGAACTTTCTGACCAAGTATGAATTATCTTTTGGCTTGTGTCAACTTGATTACGACATAACTCTGTTACGTAATAATATAATTCCATACTGTCTACAAATCACTGCGTTATTATATTGACTTATATACATCCACAACTCATAGGATAAGTGTCAGTAACGATGAATACAAGAGGATTATGCTTAGAATGAACGTAAATCAGACAGACACCTAATTAAAACAAGCGGGGAAGGAGAAATCACATTAATTTCTGTGTTCAACCTTGTTACAACATTCTAACGGTAAAATAATAAATGTACAACTAATAAAAACTCATTAGTATGCTCAGTGTGGGATGGAGGAGTAGCAGCAACTTTTTACTTACTTACTTACGCCTGTTACCCCTCTCGGAGGAGAATAGGCCGCTCACCAGTATTCTCCATTCAACTCTGTCCTAAGCAACCCTTTCCAGTTGTCTCCAGTTACTGTTCATTCTTTTTATGTCTGCTTCCAGTTCTCGACGCAGGGTGTTCTTTGGCCTTCCTCTTTTCCGTTTTCCAACAGGATTCCAAGTTAGTGCTTATCTCGTGACACAGTCTGATGATTTCCGCAATGTATGTCCTATCCATTTCCAACGTCGTTTCCTGATTTCCTCTTCAGCTGGAAGTTGGTTCGTCCATTTCTATAGTAGGCTGTTGCTGATGGTTTCCGGCTAATAGACATTCAATATTCTACGTAGACAGTTGTTGATAAATACCTGTACCCTCCTGAGGATGTTTGCAGTAGTTCTCCACGTTTCAACTCCATACAGAAGAACTGACTTGACATTCAAATTGAAGAGTCTAACTTTGAGGTTAGTTGACAGTTGTTTGGAGTCCCATATATTTTTCAACTGTAGGAATGCTGCCCTTGCTTTGCCAATCCTTGCCCATACATCTGCATCGGATCCTCCTTGTTCATCGATGATGCTCCCCAGGTAAGTAAAGGTATCCACTTCTTCCAGAGTTTCACCATCAAGTTCAATTAGGTCAGTGCTCTCGGTGTTGAATTTGAGGATCTTGCTCTTCCCCTTATGTATGTTCAGGCCTATTGATGCTGAGGTTGCTGCTACTTTGGTTGTCTTCACTTCAACTCCGCCCGCAGCTCTTCTAGGGTTGTTGCCGGTCCCAAGCCCGGGTAAAGGAGGAGGGTTGGGCATAGGGCTAACACCCCTATCCCGTAAAACACAAGTTTGCTAAAAGACGCTAACCAAAAAAAACAAATTTAACCATTTAAACTCTGCCCTGGAAGTGGAAGGAATCTATATGACGCTTCATGATGAAAGCCGAGATTCTTCGGAAGTCATGAGGCCGATGCCATCCCTTCTAACGACCAGAGCAAAATTTTTTATAGGTTCATGGAATGTTCGGACAACGTGGGAGACAGGCAAGACTACCCAGATAGCAGCAGGGCAACTTCTACAAACTACAAAATCGTCTCTATTCTCTTAGAATCATTTAATGCATTTCAGTTGATTCTTTTGTGTCAGCTTAATGAGTTCTGTTAGTGCTAAGAAATCGAATGTGACTATCATATGCAGATTAGGCCATAACAAATGAAACCAAAAGAAGAAGACCATGGAAGTAAAAAAGCGGAAGGTTTAAATTGTCGTCAACTTTCAAACCATAATGCCTAAATTATGCATCAAGAAATAAGCTTAATTAAAACACCTATGTTGAGCAAAGAGTATTAGACATGTATACTTTTATTAGGATGAGATTCCATAACGAAGTGAACCTTTGTAGTGATCGTCTTGTCTTTAAAATGTTCATTCAACATACTGTGGTCAACTATTGTAACGTCAGTCATATGGTAAGGCAGATTACATTATTTTATTCGATTTTACAATTAGCTAATTGCCTTATTCTGAACATGAATGAGCTTCACTTGTCACGACTTATCATTTGAGCTTCATGAATCAATAGTAAGGACTTGGTGAATATTACAAATATGAACAGGTTCCAGCCTGAATTCAGAATGTTCACTTGGCGTCTAATGAATGTGATAATTGTGGAGTAGGTGAGATAACCATATTTCACTATAAGGCCAAGTGTATTGCGCATGCGAATCGTGGACCATACAATTAGAAGATATGGGTAGGCTTCATATTTCTGATCTTAGAAACTGAAGTATTTATCATAAAATGAGCAAATAAGTAATGTTGATGCACCACAGAGAGTACTAGTAAAATATGGCAAATCAGTTGATGAGGTGACAAACCCTCATCAAGAGAGATAGTATGGACATGTGTTGGTCATGCTTGACCACCACCTGTCTCGTTGAGCAATGTTGGCTGAGGTAGGAGAAGGATGGAAGAAAGGTTATGGCGACAAACCAAAATATGGTATCTATCCATAAAATTGTTAAATGCTGGTTTAGGCCGTGTTGACAGGTTCAGACTACCTGACTGAGGTCTAGGTGTTAAACGTAATCATGGCCAGAGAAGGTAGGTAACATGGCTCCGAGTCAGTCACAGTGACACAAATGTATTTACGCATTTTGTTTTTCTAGATCATAAGTAACATTATCCTCTCATTCATACATTTCCTTCATTCTTGACTATAAAGTTATAATGAGGTTCAACTGAGATGGTTATTTTGTGAAAATTGGTATTTTAATTGATTGGATATGTCACACATTTATGTTGACAGAGTGTCACTGAAAACCAGGAAGCGCTGGACAACTGTTTTGTCTTAGTAAGGGACTCCTCAGTAAAACTAACCCTAGATTCCACCCCACGTGCTTTATATTGGCAAACACATTAGCTTGTGTACCACAGGATTTGCATTGAATCGTAGATTTTCCACGCTCATCAAATTGTGATATATAGTATGACAATCATCCGCTGTTATTGGTGACGATTGTCTCACTCTTGACAACTATGAACTACTAATGCGGACCGACCCTGTGGTGCAGAGGGTTAGGTGTTCGCCAACTTGATGTCCCTGTTGCGAAATCTGGGAAGCACAACGATTAGTAGTTTCAAACTAGAACAAAGCAGCTATCCAGTGCTTCCTGGTTTAAAATGTTACTCTACCAACGTCAATCTGTAACATAATCAGTCAATTATATTGAGATGTTATCTCGCAAATTCGATCTTGTTGTGCTAATCTGGTATAACAATTCGGTCGTATTCGCATATGTGAAAGAATCTACGTTGTTCACGGTTAACTTAGTAATTCGCCCTAACAACGAGCCCTTATTCTCAGTTACATATAGATTCATACTTTCAACTTAAATAGTATATTCTTATCTTTTACAGGTAATCCTAATCACTGTAGGCAATTTATTTTTATTTTACACTGCAACATGGCAAGACCTACTCATCAGTAGTATCTCAGCATGTGTTCTATCAATTTGTGCAATGGTACTAGGTATGGAAATAAAAAAATATTCCAAACAAACTACAATGTATCCTCATCATATTTCTGTATGTATTTCTAATGTTGGGAATCATTTTTATCATTGTATTCAATGCTGCTCAGGTATGTTGAAATGAATTGATAATGAATTGTACTATTTGATTATCTTTGTCATAGATTGATGATGATTAGATGACAATGAACATCAGGTAGCATTGTTCCGTTGTTTCGTTCTAGTATGGGATGACTAAAGAGTAAGGACCCCCGATTCTTCCAGTGAATCAGACGCACAGTTTTCAGGTCTAACGATGAACGCTTCGTTGTCTGCACCATGTGATAAGATGGTGTGCATTGGTGAAATCGACATTTGTGTAAACTTGATATATCATCATTATCATCAACTACGTAGAACCGGGCACATATGCCCAATAGGTTCAAGTAGCCATCCTACATTAGCACTACCAGATAAAAGAGATAACAGAATAACGGAATCCAAGAGGGGGGAGTAAAGTAAAGGTGTGCAGAAAAGAATAATGAGTTTCAAATTCTAGATAAAGATAAAGAGTGAATACATTTGCGCAACTGTGACCGATTCTAAGCCATGTCTCCAGCCATTTGTTGCGACAATCACGTGGACCTTAACTAGGTAATCTGCATCTAGCAACATGGCTTAGATCAACAGTCAAAGATTTTATGGACTGATGCCATGTCTTGGTTTGGCCACCCCTACCCTTCTTCCATCCTATTTCAACCCTAGTGAACCTCACGAGACGAGGCAGATGGAAGTCTGGCTTGTGCAATATACGTCCCAACCATCTCAATCGATGAAATTTAATGATCTCTTCGACTGATATACCATATTTCCCAAGAATATTTTGTCTAACCTCAATATAACTTATTCGACTGTTCCATGATATACGAGAGATGCTAAGAAGATTTCTATGGTCAAATACCTTGGATTTTACTGGCCCACGTTTTAAAGCCATATGCTAATACGGCACAGCCTACTGCGCAATACACGCGGCCCTTCATTGAAAGACGGATATCTTGCCTGGGCCACAAGTGGCGTAAATTTGTGAATGCCAATCGGGCTTTGTGAATTCATGCCGAGATTTCGTCCGACACCGACTTATCAGGGGTAATGGGACTTCTGAGATAAGTGAAGTGGTCAACACATTCAATTACTTCACTCCTTATAACTAATCTAAGTGAATAAGCAGACCACTCCTGGAGAAACATTTTGCATTTAGAAAGGGTAAGGGCATCCTTATTATGCTTGCATTGTTACTCAAGGTGATCAAGAGACTCTGCATATTATCAGCGTCTTCACCAAATAGGACTATATCGTCTGCGTATTTTAAGTCAACGACAGGACATCCTGGAAGAAGATTAATTACTGAGAAGTTAAAAGTATGAGACTTATAAGAGTACATCTATGATGAAATTAAACAAAGAAAAGGATAAGAGGCGACCTTGACGAACCCCAGTTGAGCATGATATTTCTAATGACAGCACGCCACAGGCTCTAACTCGACCTGTGGTGACCGAGTAGAGAGCCTTTATAAGGTTTATGTAATCTTGAGGTACGTCTTTTAATGACGAACATTGGCACAAGACTTCACGGTCTAACGAGTCGAAGCTGCTTTCAAATCAAGTAATACAATTAGAGTCGTTACATATGTCTATGTTAGAGCATCTGACGCAGGGTGAATATTTGATCAATACAACCATATCCAGGTCTGAAACCAGTCTGGTTTTCCTAACTCTGCTGTTGTCTAGTGTTAGATAAAGGCAGAATGATCATAGAGAATAATATTTAGAAACTATATTAATCAAACTAATTCATCTGTGGTTATCACAAGAGGATTTCTGTCCCTTTTTGTAAATTGGAACGATCAGTATGCGAGACCAATCAGATGGGGTGATGTTTAGTTTCCAGACGTCGACTAATATATCAGTCAACCTACCAGCTAAGACTGGACCACCATCCTTAAGGATATTGGTGGATATTCTTTTAGGTCTTGCTGCTTTCTATCGCTTCAAGTTACTCATAGTCTTTTCAACCTCACTGAGAGTTAGAGGACCTGTGTCAGTTCCAATTCAGGTAGCATGGGTATAGTAAGTAGGCTGAGTAGTGTAGGGCGGGGGTGAAATGTTCCTGAAAGTGTTCTACCCATCACTCTAATCTTCTAGACTGACTGTGAATTAATAGACCCTTTTATCGGAGATGATTTCACTAACCTCCGATTTCTTAATACCGGTGTCCTTGATAAGTCGGAACAGTTGTCTACTATTTCCCGCAGCTGTCGATGCTTTCTTCGCTTTTGTTGCCCACCACTGTTCACGATCGCAACGTAGACTGTTTGTCAATCTATGTTTCAATCATCATCGTTCCTCATCATTCTCCGAGTTTGCTAGAATGAGATTTCGAGCTTTCATCAGTTCACTAGAACTTCTAGAGATCCAATGGTCTTTCATAACCTTTAGATTGAAGTTAGGTGCAGATAACGCTGCTGCGTTTACACCTGCTTTAAAATCGTTCTAAGCTGTTTCGGGGTAAATCTGTTGGATCCAGGCAACTAAATGCTTAGCCAAGCCATTTGTAAATGCAATCTTGGCATTTTTAGTCTCGAAATGATATCTAAAGGGTTTGCCTCATGTGACCTTTCTACGATCAGCAAACGCATACAAATATGTGCTCTCACTATGGCTTGGTTAGAATCTAAACACGTGCTCCAGAAAGAGCGGTAGTCCTGTATACAGCTTCTCCAACGATAGCTGATACTGATGTGGTCGATTTGCGTCCATCGTTGTTTAGATGATGAAGGTTGCCAGGTTAAACAATGTCTCTCCTTATGCTTAAAGTTTGTGCTAGCTAAAAATAAACGGTAGTTTGAACATAATTGCATCAAACGATCTCCATTATCCGTTCGCTGGGATGCCGAGTGACTCACCTAAGTGTTTTTTAGTCTGATTAGGCCTACCGACTTAGGCATTAAAATTCCCTACTATAATTATTATGTCTGACCGATTAGCTTTTCAAATGAGGCTAAAGAACTTCATATAGAACCCGTATTTAACTCCATCTGTGCTACAGCCAGTGGGGGCATATGCAGAGACGACAAAAAGGCTTCGGTGTGTGGCCCTGTCTTTCCGAGTTCATACTGTGCCATTTAGATGAACAGCTAATAAACAATTGTCTACAGGAATATACTTGAGAAGTGCTTGTTCTGGCTGTAAGCTTAGTACTATGCCTACACCAGCAAGGTAACGTGAACCTGCTGTAGTGTTTCCATATAAACGAAGAGTGAATTGTGCTGTTCCTCCGCATTGATTAGGTGGGGTCAAATGGATGATCATTTTGGGGTGGTGTATGTGTGTTTCGGAGACACATCATACATCAATTGCAAGAGACTCTAGTGTTTTAGCTAAGGCAGCTTGTTGACCAATTTTACACAATGTAAGTGCATTATAAGTTTCAACATTATGTTTAAAGCGCGGTTTCGAAAGACCTGATATAGCATTCCGGAAACTAGAGCAACCAGTACAGGTGGCACGTATAGAAGATATAGTGGAAGAGGTGCATATAGTAGAATCCAGAAAAGGAGAACGTGTTTGATCGCTAACAGTGTGATCTCGAGTGCTGTTAGAATTATGAGGACAGTTATTAATTTCCGGTTGCCCACACCATGGAAGTTTTTCTTGAGGTACCTGAAAATGAAAGTGAATAGTGGGAGATCTTGATGACCCGAGAGTGTGATCGCAGTACTTAGGAGACAGCTGTTTGAGGTTGGTCACCTATAATAATTGTTGCTCCGGTTTTCAGAAAGGGCATCAGCCTCATGATTTCAGAAGAAGTTTGGTTTTCATCATGAGGCGTGATAACTCTTCGAAGTGAAGGCCTTACAACTCGTAGGGCGGAGTTTAAAGGATTTAAATGTTTTTTTCTGATTTACACCTTTTTTTTAGCAGAGTTGTTGTTTTTCTGGGATAGAATTGATAACCTTATATCTAACTTTCCTGCTTTATCCGGGCTTAGGACCAGCAGTAACTTCTAGGGGGTTTCAGGAGGAGTTAAACCTGATATATGGTTGACTATTGTTGTGTTGAACGTATATATTGTCACGGAGTGTGGAAGTTGTCAGTTGATAAAATGACAGTAAATTACTTGTTACACTGAAGTTGCATCATGTCTTATAAGTGAAGTTCAGAATGCGTGTATCTTTCTACATAGCATACATCAGCTAATTGTACTCGCTTTTTTCCTAGTGTAATTGTTCAAATCAAGTTCTCAAACTAAGTTCATTTGTGTGAAAACCACTGTTGTTCTTTACTGGAACATTGATTTCAGTACTGCTGCACTACTGAGCATACTAGATTTCTATTACTTTGTTCCAGTTTAAATTTAGTTATACATCATAACTTCCGAAGTCTCAATATAAACAACTTGAGATGAACTAATAACAACCTAGAGATAGATCAATTTCAGTCAATAACAGTAGTATAAGAATGTTCACCCCCCCTTTCCACAATTCCAAAGACCCAATACCCTATTGGTTTGTTTATCATTCAAAGCACTATTTCTGTCATTCTATCATATAAGTTTTTGAATAGACTGATATAATATCACTAGTCACCTGCTTAGAATCACTGAAATAATTAGAAGAAAATAACTTGTTCAATGTTTGTTAAAGTTAGTGTGAATAACTGATATTCTGACAGTCAACTCTGTCATGAATGTAGTAGTTCTTTAAAAGATTGGTAAAAATAGCTATCATGAAATAACCAGAAAATCACGTAGAATGTCCATTGTGAAAACTACACATGTTGGATCCAGCACGTATATATCTACCCTATTTTTTAGAATCACGTAAATAGAGAAGTGTTGTGGTGCGTGGTTTGGATTCTTATTCGACCGCGAAAATCTCTGTCGTCAATTATTAATTTCGTCTAAGTGGACCGCTTGATTTGACTCCTAAGCTTTGACTTGACCCCCAGGCTAAAACTACACTTCGACGTGAACACGAGAGAGAAGACAGGAAATACGGCAAAATAACACTTTACTGCAAGGTGTCAATTATGTACAAAAACTAGGATATTTATATCATCATAAATGTCTTTCAGGCTTCTAGAGATTTCTATATCTTACTAAACACAGTAGTAGTAAGATAACTGTCCAATCAGAGATATATCATGTGACTTCTCATTGGTCTAGAATTTTCTGGTAAAAGCTATCTGTGTGCTGATTGGTCACAATTTTCTCTATTGATTTCTACACCTTTCTGAACTTGTTTCAAGGGTTTTTTAGCTCTACCCAACACCTCCCTCCTTTTAAAAAATAAGATTTCTTCTTCGGGTTTACTTGCAGCTTGACAATTTGTTTCTTATGCCGTTTCGACCTAATTTTGAAGTCGTAACCAGGAAGATCTTGTGGCATGGTATCCATCACTTGTTGAAATATGGAAGGGGCCGTCTTGACTCCGAATGGTGATCGGTTATATCGGAACAGGCCCTTGTGAGTATTTATGGTAAGCAGATCTTTACATTTATCAGCAACAGGAATCTGCAGATATGCTTCTGATAAATCCAGTTTGGCAAACAGCTTGCCTCCATTCAGCTTAGCAAAAAGATCTTCAGGTAGAGGTAATGGATAGTGATGAGTTTCTAGGGCTTCATTTAAACGAGTTGAGTAATCAACACATAGACGGACGCTGCCATTAGTCTTCTTCACTACTACTACTTCACAACTTGAACGTACACACACACACACACACACACGAAGTAATGATCAATTTAAAGGTTGATATGTTGGGGAGATGATGTTGGGGAGATAATGAGGGCCTTCATAGAATCAGTTTAATATACATTGAATAATCACAGTTGATTTCATGTATGTACATCATTTTCTTTATTTATCTAGCACCCCTATCTAATTGTTGCATGTATCTTCTGGAGTTGTTTTATGTTCGATGTAAGTTTTATCGGTTTCCATTCATTGATTACACATTCCATTATACTTAATCCTTTATTTTTTTCTTTTACAATTAAAACATTCATATCATGTAATTTGTATTGTGACTGGCAAATGGAATCCAGGACGCGCTATATCGAGGCGATCCGCACAGGATACACATATAGCAACAGTGACTGACCAGCTTCAGTCTATAACAAATCAATGGGAATATACAAATTCATTCTACTATTCATATCATGGTTTATGAAGAGTTTTGATCAGATTGTATTTTCTGAACTAAACAATTTAACTAGAAACATCGAATAGAATTTTATTTTAAAACAGAATGATAATGAATCTGTAATGTTCTTATATTAGTACTTAGAATACTTAATTGCAGTCACATAATAACACAATGGAAACTTAGAAGTTGTAATAGTAAAATTGTATTGTAATAAACAGTAATAAGAATCATACCTGGTTGGGGTCCGCGTGACTGCCGTACCCAGTGGTTGGAGACTCTTGGTGACATGGCTCAGAATCGATCACAATGGCGTAGGTGTATACATTCTTTGTCTTCACGTACACCTTGAGACTAAAACTACTCTACCTTTCTTTCTACAAACTAATTTTTTCTCTCTCTCTCTCTACATATTATATCCTTATATGCAATCTTCCTTTTATATATTACTACCATTAAAGTAACTGATTCTATGAATTCGGTGATCATCTTGCTATGCTGTTGAGGTGTAGCAACTTGGACCGATGCACTTATGTGCCTGGTCCTATGTTGTATCTGTCTGTCTACATAGTCAGCAATCAGCACTAAGCAATCCAGTGATCAGTAATTAAGGGAACCCAGTAATCTTGTAATCAAGGGAATACGGAATCTATATATTTCGAATATATATGAGCATATAAGAATAACAATGTCCGAAATGTAGATAGTCACAAAGAGGTAAGAATCAGACAACTAATCACAAGTACCAAATGAGTAGGTTAGCCTAACATACTTCACCAAAAAGTTTTAATAAACGAGATGAGTAGGCAGACACATATATGAGAGAGGGAATACTCGAAATACAAACATTGTAATACTTTTATAGAAACATCAGGAATAAAAGTAAACATAAGTCAGGTGATTGTCTAGAGTCATCCAAACTAATCATTGAAGATTACCAACGGATGCACCACAATTAAACTAGTGAACTTGTCATATGCTCAATTGCCTTGTTATGGAGATCCGCTTAACAATAGGCATTTGTTATTATGAAATAGTTCCAGTAATTGTGACACATAAGTAAATAATCGAATGGAATATATGAAGTGTTAGAGTGAATATAATTATGTTCAAGCCACTACATGAAAACCAAATACCTCTGTAAAGTATTGTTTATGTTGAATTGTGACTAGGAAGTGGAATCTAGGAGGAGCGTTAAGTCCTATTTGAGACTCGTCAAATGGGTATATCTGTATCCTGGTGTTGACGTTTACTTAGGGACTCAAACTTAGTTTGTTTTGTGCCAAACGCCACCGCATTCGACACTAGGCTACTAATTTCAAGCAGCCACAATTGTACAAAGTATATTTATGTATAATTGGAATGTATTTGGATGTTCGTGTTGATTTGTCATGAATTGAAATGGATCAGTTTCGATTGCCATATGTGTATTCTGAGCGTGCATCCTGGATTCTGCTTGCAAGCCATAATCCAATTTTAACAAAACTTGTGAATTGTTGCCATATCGAAGCAATTCGCTTATGATGCACATAGGTTACAGAAACTGATCAATTTTAGTCCATGTCAAATTAGTGGAAAAATCCAATAACTTTCTAACCTCTTTTAATTACTTTCTTGTGGTATTCTAAACATTCGTGAATATGTTTCAAATGCAGTTTGCAATCCTTCACTAGTAGATCCAAATGCTTTGATGCCACTAAATTTAGCATAATTGATTTTACGGACATACAATCTATAGTGTATTTCTGCTAGTTCTCTGTAATTTTTGATTTTACATGACACAGAGTAAAGTGTATTGTCATTTCAACAAGAAGTTGTCAATGTAGAGTCCTTTTAATTTACAGAGCTAACCTACTTCCTGGTTTGACTCAACGTATTATTGATACTCTCGGTGTTAACTTTTCCTTAAACAAAGATTTTAAATGTAGACACAGGATGTTGTAACTTTATTTTTTGTCATTTATTTCTGCAATTAGTGGATGCCCTCGGTTTATTAGGTTTCTATGGGCAGTTACCTTAAGTGGTAGAGTATGGCTAGGTACTCTTCACGATTTATTGATATTGGGAAAATACCATGTTAAAAACAGTTATCCTGTTTTCCTTTAATCAAGTAGTTGAAAAATATTGGTTGACTGTAATCAGTTTGTATCTCCTAAGTGAAAGGATTTAATTTTGTATTGTGACTGGCAAGTGGAATCCAGGACGCGCGTTTCGTCCTATTTGGGACTCGTCGGCTGGATGTACCTGCATCCCAATGTTGATGTCGCTGTATCGAGGCGATCCGCACAGGATGCACATATAGCAACAGTGACTGACCAGTTTCAGTCTATAACAAATCAATGGGAATATACAAATTCATTCTACTAAGTGAAAGGATGTTTAACATTAATTGACAGAAAATGATATCCAACCTGAGTCTTGTACTATCTGTTACTCGTCTACAAAGTATTCGTGTAATCTGAATAGAATTAGTGCTTCTTAGTTTATTCGATCCCTAGTTACCTAGTGTAGTACACTATCATCAACACCATGATGACAATTTCATGACATGCATCTAATTAGTAGTAGTACATTTACTATTCTAGTAAAGTGTTATCAATTGATTCAATGTATTCTTTGCAATTAATAACAGGTCATCGTTATGACTACATACAACATGAAATGTTAATACAATCCTAATCGACAATCATTATTCTTCATTTGTTACGTACTGTTTTTTGAAACAATCATATTTACTATGATTCTTGTAATTTTTGTTTATTCAGTGTGTATGTTGATTTCTGATTAGTTACAAAACTGATAACTGTTTACATATAGTAACTATGGTAATTGATTAGTAACAATAATATACAATAATGCAATAAACGATATTTTTTGTTCATGAATGTTGGATAGAGATGACGGTAACTGTAGAACACAATACCAGGTAGCTAACTCTAATCAGTCAAGAGGAGTTGGGTTTGTGAAGGTTGACATTTAGTTTGTTGTCTATATTTGCCACAGAATGATCTCTGTGGTTGTTCTGTCATAATATCGGACTCCTTATTAACATTATTTATCTTCCATTTATTCAGGGAATCGAATTCAAGGCCTTCAAGTTGGGGAATACTAACCCCTAGGCAAGATTTTGCTGCCTTTAGCTGCTTCCTTGTCTTCAATGACACCAAAGTAACATTAGTCTGTGACGAATACAAGCAACAAAGTGACTATATTGGGAGATTATTAAATGAAAGTACATTTAATTACACTTGTGAAATACTGAATAACAGTCGATCTTCACTTCAGAGATATCTGATACACTTCAAATGAATAACCAAGTTTAATACACAGTTTAATCTAAGACATGCAATATATTAGCTTCTCTCCATTCTATATGTATTTTATTTCTCAAATGACAATGAGTCCTTAACAGTATTTTGTACTTTAGAATGTTAATATGTGGTCTACGTCTATCACTAATTGTTGAAACAGGACACCATAAGCGATAAGTATCATGGTTTATGTGATGATATACATGAATGTAGGAAAGAAAGTTTCAGTGACATGGAATGTTAGCAAGAAACTTCAATAGACTTGTTGTTAGTGATGTCCTTCACGGTAGAATAATGAAAGGGGACATTTGATTCAGCATAAGTCTACATAATCATTCGAACTAAGAATAAGTTACCGGAATTCGCCTCTTCTATGTGGTTATATCAGTTCGGTTGCAATTGTGGATTAAGCTAAATAGAGAGTATCACCAAACAATTTGGCCAGTGAAGAAATGAACACCATCCGGTATAGTTTGCAAGAGATTAAACAAATCGTAAAGGCATCTCCACCTAGGCTCATCTGATAATTAGTAGCCACTTAAGTATTAAAACTAACTTATTTAAAATAATATACATAATACTACCACTTTTCTGTGGCATTCGACTTCCCTCACTACACATAACAGAAGCTACAGGGATTTCAACCGACTATTCTAATTTATGTGTGGAGAAGAAATATGTAACACATTCATTTGGTTCATATTTAAATATAACTCGAAAAATGATTCCATCTCCTATTTTTGTTGCATTCCCTTATCCCTATTTAGTTTATTGTCTTCATTACCTATTTTATTAAAACCCGTCTATTCATACACTTCCTACTTCATGATACTTCAAAAAATACATAGGCATAGATATACTCGATGAGCATGTGGTTACAGCTATTTCATTGTCGGATAATGAGTGTACTTATCTGTTAGGTCGTACCACAAAGAAGCGTAACAAACTTTCAGAACTGTGGTTGCGAACACTATTTCATTTATTCGAACTGTCTGTAATGTAAACATTTTGTTTCTATTAGTGTTACGCTCCGCTTGCCCTATTCTCCCGGTTAGCATAATTACTGTTATTATATTGTTCCTTGTTATGGACTACAGTCAATTAGTTGTGTACAAGTTGTTCCTATTCACTACCACTATTTCCCTCGTTTTGTATTCATGTTAATTTTCTAATTGGTTTGTTGTGTGGTCTGATTTTATATACATATAAAAGAATGCTTGAAATATAGATTCGATTCTGTCTGGCTGACCTATTGGCTCGCATTCTTCTTATTTCGGCTTGGGACTAAGTGGGCACAGGGTAGACGCGCAATAACCAACTAGGCACCAGTCATTGGCATTCGGCCAACCCCACTCACCCCCCATCTTTCTCTCGTCATAACATTATCTATATTTGTTGCTTATTTTATCAAGTTAGTGAACTTCATCTGTCATTGTAAATATTATCATTCATATAATAGTGAAACCAAGTCTATTCGATGCTCTGTAAACATTTTGTAAGTAGGGAGAGAGGTGGATAAGTTGTTACGTAACATAGTTAGTTTACTGTCTTGTTGCTATGAATTACACGATCGTTTGTTTAAAACAAATAATGAATTAGTTTTATATTAAAGTAACAAATTTGAAGTAAAAGTCAATTGTAGTCTATGCAATGACAGTTTGACTTCATTTAGAGTCAGTAGTACAAATTATTTGACTGCATTTGACTGAACTACTTACACACAAGAATACGACATGCAACAATAAATGTAACTAGTATAACAAATTGACACCATAGAATTAAACTAACGTAAAATATTGAATATAGAATAGGATCAAATTTAAATTTGAAGTAATAAGCGGGTTCTAAAAATTAACTAAAAATAAAAAAAAAATGAATAAAAGAAACAAAAGATGATGTAATCATATAATATAGAGACATTTCTATTTTCCCGTTGATCAATTAACAATTAAAGTTGCCATATGTGTATCCCAAGAAGACTGCCTGGATACGGAGGCCAACCGAATTCATGTTATGCATGAACTTTATAAAAGAATATACGCAATAATCATAAGAGAGACATCAGCTTTCTTCTATGATACACTTATACTCCTAGTCAGTATCAATTTTATCTTCATTACAAGTTTAAGTGTTTACAATCTATGATTTTTGATAACTTTGGTCTGAAAATTTCCATAAAAGTATAAAATAGAAAGAAATTCCAAAATATGATTCTTAAATTATCCCTAGAAAACATAAATGCCATAACTAATCAGTAATGATTAAGAAACTTCGAGATTAATCAATAATCATTCATTGTTGTGATTCATAATGAATCCTAACTGTGTGTACTTCTAAATGTTGGTTAATCGTCTATGCCTATGAGGTGGAATGAGGAAAATGTTGAAGATAATCTGTGTTTTCTTTTCGCTAGTGAAAAAATTTGGTTACATTTAATTGTTGTTATTAGAGTAGATGGATAGATGTCAATTCAATGAATGATAAGACGTTTCTTTCTACTAAGTGGAATATATAAAATGCTTTAGTTACACAGCTTTCTTTATAGTTCGAAAAGCATAAGCTGTCATTGCTGATTTGATCTGTAGACTTTCATACTCCAACTAACTATCAGACAATATTAAAGTCAAAATTTCAATATAAATGTGAAGACAGTTCTATTGTATGAAGCTGAAACTTGCATAGAGAACTACGAAAACAACCCATTATTCAAAACATTCAGGTTTTAGTGAACAACTGCCTACGTAAGATATTTTGGATCCGTTGGCCAGATACCATCAACAACAACCTTCTGTGGCACACAACAAATCAACAAGCTTCCAGCCGAGGAAGAAATTAGGAAAAGACGCTGAAAGTGAATACGACAAACTGAGGAAATCATCAAACTGAATGACAAGACAAAACCCAAGAACATATTGCTTTGAGGATCGGAGACAAACATCAAGAACATAAGTGCCACTTAAAAATAGCTGTGTATGATGCAGTCACTAACTTATGGCGATGAATGAGGTCATGCAAACGTATCACGAATCAACTAATTTAAAAATACCGACCATTGGGAGCCGACTCAGTGGTTCGATGGGAAAATGTTCGCCTCAGAACGAGAGGGTCTCGACTTTGATCACTGTTAGGCTCGTAAATGTGCACTGCCGAAGAGTCCTGAATTATACGGGACAACTGTCTAGGTCATCCTGGTGACCAATAATTACATAATTCGAACCAATTTGTGATATGAAATTAACATTTGGCAAACACCATGACACCTAATTACGATCTAGTTGAGAACTTCTCAGTTGTGCTATCGACTCTACTTAGATATCAAGCCCAGTACAATCACGTCTATGAGCAAACGTGTAACCTTTAGGGAGTTTATTCGTAATTACATTTTAAAGGTACTCACTAGTGACGAAATAATGATGGTTTGTATGAAACTTATCGAAATTGTACTTCATAACGTAAATAAAAATTATTCAATAAACTTCACTCATGTTGGGTATTTCACAGTCCTTAGCCAATCGAACTAAGTGAAATCATACAAGTTAGATTGAATAAAAATTGAAAAATGTTGACTTATTGTCCTATTGCTCAAGTGTTCAACTTGAAAACTAGGCGTTCATGGATTAACTCTTCGGTGAAGTCATAATTCCACAATACTGAATAGTTCAATTTTTTTTTTTAATAATTGCCAAACTCAGATCAATTCATGATATCAAAATCCAATTCAGACATCTCCACAACTCTCAATTATACCACCTCATCCATTATCTAAAGCGAATGGTAAATAAATTAAAGATACCTGCCAAATAGCTGAAATGATAAAGATAATTCCCAAAATGAGTAATACACATGAAATAATCAATAGAATTCGTAGTAATTTACTACTGCATTGATTTCTTATCATGATAAGCATAGTAGCAATCATTGATGTTGCATAAGCTATTGCACCCAACACCAATGAACCACCTATGATTATTAAAATTATCTAGAAAGAAAACAATAATATCTATATATTACTACTTATATTAGCAATAGTAGTATGTTAAAAATCAATAATGTTGAAATGATCATCATGGAATAATATGAATCCAATGTAATGCAAGGTTTCTTATTGTCAAGTTCAACTTTTGTTACAAGGAAGGAAGGAATGTGAGATCGCAAAAAGTCACTTAGTAAACCAGATGATTTCGTAATTTATTTGTGTAAGTATGCGGTTATCATTTTCTAGCTGGAAGTAAAACTTTATTTTATATTTATCATTTCGAGGAATTTTAACTCTTGTTGATTCGTTTCCTGTTTTACTAGACTAATTGTTGTGATGTTTTGAAGAATGTTTCTTGTTGCATATATAAGTTTATGGGTTATTATAAATTTTCCGTGTTGGCTGTGGATTTATATATTCATATACTGATGCTGGATTTCTTGCTGTAGTAAAGAATAGCTTAGCTTAGTTTACCGGTTATTGTTCTCGTTTTCTTGCATCAAAGAAATATATCAATTCTGGAAACCTAGCGATTTCACAACCTACAATCAGTAATACTAATTGTTTGAATTGAATTATGACTAGCAGGTAGAATTCAGAGTGAGCCACCTGATTAATGGTAAACTTGGTGGCATTTGGTGCGTAACAAACTGAGTTCGTATACTGGTGTAAATATTAATAATAGGGACGCACGTGAACCCAGCTGACAAGTCCCAGATAAGACGAAACAGATGAAACAATATGCAAGAAGAGTCACTTCATGTTCAAGATTGTTCTCTGAAACAACTGTCACGGAAGGAAAGTTATTATGATGAGCTTACAATAAATTACGAAACAACTCAACTTTAAAGAAGAAGAAAATTACTGTTCATAATCGTATTTTACTGCATGCTCCACACTCTCTTAAGTCAAATAGGATAAGGAACGGTAAATTTTAAAGTAAAATTGAAAAAAGCAATCAGAATGTCACTAGAAAATTGCTTAATTAATGCTCGTTTGATTTGCTTGTTTAATACAAATTGTTCAGTCGATCAATCAGTAGGGAATCGTTAACCTCCTGAAATTACGTTCAAATGTATTGATGCGTTTACGCCTACTTCAGTCACCATGTTACTGAGAAGAACTGAAAAAAGGGTATCTACATGACTTTCTGAAAGCGTTCAACGTTACCTATATAACTTAATCATATAAATAAGCTGAAGTTCTTTCATCATAGGTAACTTCAAAGAATCAGTAGCTTATCATGCAGTGACCACGTGAGCAATCTTGGTGTAGTTATTGTTCATTAACTGATGGTTGGGATAAGCACTACATATGTCTATTGTGAATGCATAGTCGGAGGATGATGCAAGTGACAAGACTAAATCTTTAAAACAGTCCATGAAGTCATTGACTGTTGGTTTCAACTATGTTGATAGATGTAAACTACTTGATTAAATGACATGGCTTAGTAACGATGACACTGACGCAAATATACCTCTTTTGTATATTGTTATAATACTTCATTCAACTTTATCAAAGGATCATGTTGTAGGAAATTTTGATATTCTTATAATTCAAATAACCACTGTTCATTATAAATGGACACCAGACACTTACACTCAATATCGTAATCATATTGTTTATTACTGTCTGAGATCGTAATGTTTTAATAAGAAGTATCAGTAATTCAATAATGAAGCCAACAGTTCTGAAATAGAAAATGCATATAATGATGATAATGATAATTTTTCTACTGGATGCATACCAACTTCAAGACATTTCCAGAGATAGCAGGACACTATTCGAATTGTTATAACGGAATACAGAATTGAAAATCATAACTTATGAAGTTTGTTCTCCATGGTATCTGGGCTCTTTACTGCTAAGCTGTATCTCTTCAACACTTGTTATGGGACTGAAATTGATCACTCTTTGTTATCATATGTACATTATGAGACGATCGCTTCGATAAACCGATTATTCACAAATATTTTACGTATTTTTTTTAAAATTTGGATTGTGGCTGGCAAGCCTAGTGGTGAAAGTCGTAACGTTTAGCATAAAAATGAACTAAGTTCGAGTCGTTGTGTGAACATCAGCATTGAGATGAATGTACATCCAGATGATGAGATGCGTGTCCTGCATTCCTCTTGCCAGTCACAATCTAGATAAGAAACGATTAAGTAACTATAATGTTTGTATTGCTTTATTAATATGATAACATAGACTTATTAACTTATATGTTTTCTTCTATAACTGTTGTAACATTATTAGGATCTTATTACCTTGATCGTAGTACACAACTCCCCCCTCCTTTCAGATTAATTTTCACCGTATTTTGCATTTCCTATTATTAACTGGTCCTCAAAGTGATAGATTAAAGTCATTTAATAATTAACTTGATGTTACCTTCGATTCACTAATGCGGTTTTTTCGTTCCCTACTTTTTCGGGAAACCTTCAAGTCACACTGGCACTGTGCAAATCAATCAGTGTCATCATAGTCAAATTAAAGTTATAGTATAAATCTCATTGGTTTGCTTATATGGAAGGTCAGTATTCACTTATCTCTTATCTAAGACACTCTTTAGTGTTATGGACAGAATTATATTTATTTAATGCTTAATTCGAATGTTTAACTGAACACTTTACCAAGTAATTAATACAATAATAATTATCAATCTTATTACTTATATAATACAAGTTACAAGCTACTGATTTACTTACATACAAACAACTCCCGTATTAACTTCTCATCTGACAACATCGGATATTCGACCCTGTTAAGTCGAAGGTTAAATTAAATGCATTACATCCTACAAGCAACATGAATCGTTACTGACATTGTTTTCAGACTATGTGTAGAACTCTTCAATAACAATCATGTATTCAATGTTAATTTGAATTAATTACAAATAAAACTCTATTACAATGATAGAAGTATATAAATAAGATATATAATTATGTAGTAAGATTTACTAGTCAATCGATGCCTGTTACTCGACGTGGAGCAGAGGCAGCCGGCCTAAATTCTACAATAAACTCTGTCCTCAGCTCTCATTTTCTTGCAGTTCTACACAATTGCTGTTTATTATTTTCATATCTGCCTCTGATTTTCAGTGAAATGTGTTCACTGGTTTTCTTTTTTACTTATCGCTGTAACAATTCCATGTTAGGTAATGTTATGTGATGCAGTTTGATGATTTTGTCAATGCATGATCTATCCATCTCCGGCGATGATTTCCTAATTTCTTCCTCGATTAAATGTCAGTATGTCATCTGTAACAGTAGGTTGGTGGTGGTATTTGACGAACAGATCTGAAGTGACCTACACAGATAACTGTTCATAAATACTTGTATCTTTCGACTGATGGATGGTTTTCGTAGTTCTCTATGCAAATTTCAGCTCAATACAATATAACTATACTCATGGTTGAACTGACAATTGTGACTTTGATGTTAGCTGATAGCTACTTTTCAGCTGTAGAAATGCCTCCCTTGCCTTTTCAATCTTGGCCTTCACATCTGCATGAGATGCTCGTTGTTTATCGATGATTCTACCTAGGTATGTAAAACTGTCCACATTTTCCAGTGTTTCTCCGTCAACTGTAACTGGATCGACAGTCGATGGTTTATAAGTATGGATCTTACTTTTCTCTGTGTGTATGTTAAGGCCTAGTATTGCAGAAGTTGATGCTGCACTGTAAGTCTTCACCTGCATTTGTCGCTGTGTGGATTAGAAGAATTAGCTCATCTACAAAGTCGAAATCGTTTAGTTGTATACATGTTGTCCACTGTATTCGGTGCTTTGCTTTTACATTTTGTTGTCTTCACGATCCATTCAACCATCAGAACAAAGAGAAAGAGCGAGAGGTAGTATGAAGATATGTGAATGAAAATCAGTTATGAAATTACATCGATATAAATATCTGCATTGAAGTTAAGAAACGTTTTGGTGATTACGTAACTTAGTTTTGTTATATATGATCGTTTAGGCGTAGTCGTCCAGCCTACCTTGTGTTTATTATTAGTTTACATATGAATAGTTTATAACTTCACTTACATTCACCACATCATAGTGAATTTGTACACTTTTTCATCAACTGCTTACTTTGAAAACGATGTTGATTATGTCAGCAGTAACAATGAATTGATAGGCTGTTACAGTATTCAGAGTTGTATTTGAGGTATGTTCAATGATATGAATAACTAATCATCTCGCTGTTCTTTTACTGTATCGTCTTTGACAAACATCTAAATTGTCATATGTAGTTAAAGGTACTGAGAAAAGAGGTTTTTTCAATTTTTGTTTGATTCAAATGACCACTTCATTTCAGTTAAGATTATTATCCTTACTGTTGGTTAAGTACACTTTATTGTAAGAGTTGTTCTGTGACTAATAAGATTCATGTTTTCATCATTTTTTTTGAAGATAAGGCATTATCTTACGTAATACATTCATTCGGTGGTTTCGACTACTTATTTCGGAACGCCATTTGGTAACATTTTTTCCCAAGGACATTTCGTAATGGTATTAATTTCTACTTCTAATTTTTGTAAGAGCCGACATTTTCCAGCACTGTCAAAAAAGTCTATACAATCGTTTAAATATTTCTAATTCACTTCGGTGATTTCCAACATATCAGCTAAATATTCAGTATCCAACAGAAGCCAATCAATTGTATTTGAACCAAAGTTGTCAAATTTAACATGATACCACGTACACGTGTTTCACCAGTGAAACTCCTTTGGTAGGTGCATGTACACTTATATGCACAGTTAATAATGATATCGAGGAAAGAAATTTAACTATCGTTGTGTTACATGTGATTAATAGTCCGGTCGCATTGTAGGTTCTACTTTATGCAGCGATAAACCTTCCACTCACTGCTCCTTCACCGCACATCATCAAATTTACAGTTGACATTCATCAACAATAAAAACATCAGAGTAGTATATTATATCATGAACAACCATAACAACTTAATAATAACTCACCACACACAACAGGAAGCAGTAAATCACTACCATCATCAACCCAAAATATACAAAACGTAGTTAGTTATGCACACAGATTGTGTTGCTATGTCAAAATTCCAGAATCTAGACGAACTTGACCGATTCTTAAAAGTCTCAATAATGAACAATCAACCCGTAACCATCTATGGTTTTTTCTGGTTAGCATTAGTTGGCGCAAACCACTTTGCTTATCTAGGAAATCACATTAACCAGTACTCGTAGATCGGTGTCTGACATAATTTTAGTACGAATTTAGAAAGCCTTTCGGCTCTTGTCAACTTGTACTACACGTGGCATTGGCAAGAAACTAATGAAAGACCGAGTGTACTGTGCTGCAATCTGCCCTGTTTTAGACTATGGATGTGAAACATGGTCTCTAAAAACAGAAATCATGCATAGGCTTCAAATCCATGATTATAGAACTCTTGGAATTATTGCTGGTACATCATAGAATTGGAGAATAAGAAATATCATGGTAAGATACAGAATACTATGGAAAAATGACAAATCAGTCAATAAGGTCGTTGTCGTCATTGACTGGGAATGTGGGGACATATACTTCGTATGACTGACCAACGCCTACCTCATCTCTTGATGTTGGCTAGAGTACGAGTATAATATAAGAAAGGTAGATGTGACAGTTGTCTAGACTGTTAGTGGATGCAGATTATCTAATAATGGTCCGTGTGATAATAGCAAACAGTGGTTGGGTGATACGTATGGGTCAATATCGGCCACAGTGGAGCAAATAAATCCACCTGATCCTCATCTAAATCCTAATTTCCATCATTCTTTGGTACGTATGTTTGTTTCATTCTTTTCTGTTGAATTACACTGTTTTGTTAATCTTGTAAATATGATATCATAGTGCTAATGTGGTATGGCAACTTGGACCTATGCGTAAACACCCCATGTCCTATGTTATTCATGATTGAATGACGTCA
Organism: Schistosoma japonicum; assembly: GCA_025215515.1. Classification (NCBI taxonomy): domain Eukaryota; kingdom Metazoa; phylum Platyhelminthes; class Trematoda; order Strigeidida; family Schistosomatidae; genus Schistosoma; species Schistosoma japonicum. The sequence goes on along the minus strand of CM046064.1, from coordinate 43,217,112 downwards.
TATGCATATGTATATGCGTGGCCAGATAGTCCGAAATATTTGGCGTACATATTTAATATTTTTCAGATAAATCTCTAAATTATTACATGAGAATTGGTTAACATTATTACCTACATGGATATAAGCAATAAAGTAATCTAATGCATTGATCACTGTATTTGCTTCCAAAGTCTTATCAGTCTTCATAGACTGATCTTTGATGAAATATCACCGAAGAGTCAAAAAGCTCGTTTAGGATTTACCAACTTTTCCCTTTTTTTTACCATACGTGAGATAAACGTTCATCAAACAAAGCAGAGCTATTCTGAATGCAACATATTTTGTATAAACTTATATCTATGAAGACGTAAAGCATTAGTAGGCAATGAATCTATAAACACCACACATGAATCCTGGGATGACTTAGTAAGCAAATAGTCATGGATAAAAATGGTAAATCGGTTGCAGAACTTCATCAACCGAGGTGACTGGCACATATATGCTCAAATACTGATTAATTCAATTCATGATTCTAGCAGGTGCTAAAGTAAATTAAAAGCGGTGAAACTAATATATAGCAACAGTCCATAAAATCACCGACTATTAATTGCAGTCTGTGGGATATAACCTTAATCAGTGATTAAAGGCTGCGTTAGATGAAATGATTCCGAATCGGTCATATTAGCTAGGATGAATTTAATGTTTACCCTCATCTTGATCCTCACTGACTCTCTTATCAGTTACATATAGAAAAAAATACTCTTCTGTATTAAAATTATATCAGGAATATACTACTTGTCATCCCCACCCACGTGTCCGCCGATTGTGTAACTGTGTTATTGTCTATTGAGTAGAAGTCAGTACTTTATTTAACGGTACTTAAACTTGTTTATAAGATTGTAGTTGAGAACAGTGAACAATGCAGATAAATTCAATGAGTAGAAATAATTACACATTCTAGTATTTTCATGATGCAATCAGAAATTAACCTTACAAGATAGAGAATAGAACTGAAACTATTGTGAAGTGCTCCATGGATTGTACCCCATCAACATCAAAATGTAACGTATTTAATGCAATCTCTGCAAACCATCTCAATTCACTTACACGATACCTTAACTGATCACTGCTAGCCAGAATTTGATGAAACCTATAAAGAACTAAACAAATATTCTAACATCCTAAAGGGGATCAGTTGTAGATTGAATATCTTAGTAGCAAAGATCTATGAAATTGACTCATTCACTAGAAAGTGCTAGTTTCTGTCAACATGGCTTTTCTGATGAGCAGTAAGTAGCTGGAAAACTTAAGTGAAGGAGACAATTTACTATTGATTACTTAAAGATCACCCTTCAAATTATTGACATTAAATCAATCAAAAAAGAAGAAAAACAACCATCTTAATTTAGCTATAATAATTAGCTCATTAGTAACTAACTCCTGAAGTTCTAGTGAGAAATCGTGACTAGAGTTCAGAGTTGTCGGGAGTGAGATAGTTATCACCTGCGACAATGCCTGATCGTCGCCCCATATATATATATATATATATATATCACAAACTGATGGAAGAGGAATTCCGATAATGGATGACGACCTAGTAGTGCAGAGAATCAGGCATTCGCCGTCAACCGGCAGCCCCTGATCCAGAATCTGGGGTGCGTACTGTTGAGGCGTTCCACACCATAATAAAATGGTTATCAACTGCTGCCTGGTTTTTCAATAGTACCTCGCCAACACCTGTGACGTATTCAGTTAACCGAAAATATCAATCTCCACCATCCCAAATGAAAAAAAAACAAGATTCTTTTTATTAAACATTGTTTTTTCCTTTTAAATTAAAAAAACAAAATGTCATCGAAAAGAAAAATAACGATAAAATCTTACAAAAATATATATTGAACAATTGAACTTAAAACACTCTATATAATAATAATAATAATAATAATAATAATCTTCAATGTAACGAGAAAAATAAGAGTACTCTGAAACAAAATGCATAGTTATGTAACTTATATGAAATGATATAAACATTACATAATACAGTATGATTATTGTTTTACATTATTACACTTACTTATGTTGGCATTTATTGATTTATACATTTATCTCTATGTATATGATAGTTGATTACCAATTAGGATAACCAAAACGTTGAATTGTTTTATATGCTTCATCTAGATCTTTACGAGATTTCATTCGCATATAGAAAATTGGACAATCACGACTGAAATATTTAAAAGTATTCAACAATAAGGAGAATACATTGAATATAGGCTAAATTCATTTAAATTTTACGTTAATTAGTACAAACCTAGAAGTGAAAGATACTTGTGGTGGATACTACTTATAAGTCATCGATAAGTAGTAGGTAGCAGAGCGTCAAAGGAAATTGAAAAGAATCAATAAACAGCAGACGAGACGAGTTGCGAGAGGGCAAGAAGTGAAGCATGATCAAAATACAGAGGACAATCGAGAACAACCAAGAGAAGCAGGCTGATAAACGATACAGTCCAGACAACGCGGAGGATGTGTAAATTGATGCTTGAAAGTAATGTATGTAATATTTTATGAGCTACTCTGTTTTCGCCAAATAAATAATGCTTACCCAATTGTTCTTCTTCACAATATAACTGAAATTTTCGTAGGAATGATACCTTTCATAATACTGTTTGCTAGTTTGTGATTAGTAAACAATCTGACATTTGTCTATGATCAAGTTGCAATGTGATCATCAGTCGGTCAGTCAATTAGCTCTAAACAATGCGAAGTCTAGCACATATATATATATATGGGATAGCTCAAGTTATCATAATACATTAACATGACAAGATCAAATTACCAAACTGAACACCAGAATATAGTGCAACAAGAAAGAATGAAGAAGTAAGCATAAAGGAATGATAGAACTCAATATTAAGAAGAAAACAAGGAATGAATACATCTAAGTTACTATAATTAATCGAACACTATAGTTGCAACTACCGTGCGTAAGTGATAATTTGTAAAACAATGGCCTAGTGATTAAACTAGTCTTCAGTGATACTAGAGAAATGACAGCGATTACCGATTGCCAACATCATCGAGAAAAGTGTAAATTAAAAAAAAAACACGAAAGCATGATTACTATGCCTTACAGATAAACGATTAAGCTTTCTCGTGAGCATTTCTTAATGTACAAGCTACATACACTCAAGATCTAAACACTAGCGATGAAAATTCATGTGAGAAAACGAGGTGTACTGATTTAAAAAACGCTGAGGATTCCTAATCCGTTACTTCCATTGTGTGTAGACAACATCGTTAATGATGTTTGAACATTTTACAACCCTGTAGAATCAGTAGAAAGACTTTTGATTGAAAACTAAAAGTTTGCCACTTTTAGTCATTGTTATTGTATTTCAGATATCGTAAGTGAGTGTAATTGTAATTAGTCAGTTTTATACAATTTAAAATACTTCCGAGATAGGTAGACAAAAATTTGCAGCTCAGGAGGATGATTTTAAGTTGATTGCATTTTCTGAGTTGGTTGATTTAATCGTCATTCAGGACGACTTTATTAGATTTAAACTTGTGATAGAAGTGAGCTTTGTGATTTTCTCCACGAATGACTAATAGCTTGTTCCTGTTGACATTGAATATTTCTTGTTGTTGACAGTTATTCAGTTGGTTTTTGAACATTTATTTTGATCCCAATCCCACTTGACCTGATAGTATTTAAGTTGTTTATTAAGTATTATAAATTAGATCTATTTCAATAGGGTTAATCGATTGTTGAATGACATGAATTCTAAGCTTGAGAAACTATGAATCAAGTCAAGAGGAAGAGAATCACAACGACAAAACAACTTTCAACAACAACCAAACAAATTCAAGGTGAAAAAAACAAGCTGGTAGTCACTTGTGAAAAAAATCCCACTATCAAAAGTTTTAACCCAATGAAGTTGTCTGAAATGACGATGTAAGCTCCACAAGTAAACCAACCACAGTCATATGAAGATTGGAAATGCTGCAAAAGTATGTATAACTAAATGCATGAATCCAAGCCAAATAAAAGAGTCAGGTACAAGAAGGCTAAAGAGACAATAGCAGAAATCACGTTTACAAAATTCGATTAAATACATAAACTGTCTCTAGTTAGACAACAATTAAAAACTAGGAAGTATTGGAAGGAACCGTTGACATCAATGGCAATACACGTTTAGAATCCTACCAGAGACTGAACGAAGAATCATCATTACATGCTTTCAGGGTTTAAGATTCGAATACTTTTCAGCAAAACATCGACGATTACCTCTCGAAATTAGTCACTTATGTTCATATGAAGGTCTGTAGAGATTGTTGCTAAGCATCAGTTGCAATGCAGTCAGTTACAATACAGTGCATAATGATCATAAATCATCTACCTGGTACATATTACTTCTTCATGGATACTTTTCTGACATCGTTGACATTCTGTCCATAATGAAGAGAATTTCTGCTCCAATGTATTTAATTGGACAATTTCCTTTTGATAAATTTCTGATGCACGTGATTCACAATATTTACATAAAGCAACATCTAGATTTTAAAATAAAAAAAATGAAACAGTAACATTTAATGTTTCAAATCGTCAAAATTGATTTCGGTTAGGAATTATTCGAAACCAAATAGTGCCTAGTGGCTGTTTCGCCTTAACATTAAACTCCTCAGTACCAGTGTCCATCTACGATCCAATCTCCAATCAAACATACGACCTAACTTCAGGTCGCTTAACAAATGCTTCATCACCATTAGCACTATTAGATCAGTGTTCACTAGCAACATTCCAACTTCAATCAATTTGTAATATAATGTGATGATCATTCGATACCATTGACGATAACTGTCCCAACAATGCTATTTAAGCACGACAGAAAGAGGGAAAGGAAAGAAATGCTGTTATAAAAACACTAGACCATCTTGAAACATAAACTTTAATAAAAGACTTGAAAGTACAGTGATAACGTAAGATAAAATTTTATGTGTGTGCAACCGGGTTCAGGTAGTTGAACAATCGGCTCTATGGTCACGATTCAAGGTCGACGAAACCACTACTAATACACAGTCAATTTTTAGGTTACCATCAAATGTAGGTAAGCTGGGAATAACAACTGATTACTCACTTTTACCAGAATGCGACTGTCGACTTCTGATGCCTACATAATTATTTCTGATGTTAAGGATAAATGGAGAGAGTCACAGAAAAGCCGTGAAATGTTAATAATGCAAGTTCATATCTAATAGCGAACTTTAATTTGTATGTGTTAACTGACCCGAAATCTAAGTCCAGAGTATTATCAGAACATCCATCAATTATTTGACGCAACACGAAATAATATGATGTGACTTTGCTTTGATTGCAAATTTTAGTGTAAATGTCAACTTCGACTTTGTTATTAGGCAAAATTAGTCAATGTAGAGCTTGCATATGTCGTACAACATAAAGATGAAAGGAACAACCTGAATAACAGTTAAAAAAATATGAATAATCACTGACTTAATGAAAGTTAAAAGTAACTGAGTCAGTGAATATTTAAGCAGTGATGTCAAGTTTTGATTTGATCACCTCTAAGTTTCTTCAAGATAACTTCCACTCTATAGAAACTTAGTGGGTTAGGCTAACATAACACAATATATTTCTTAGTAAGCTTATAATAAAAAAAAATTAGTAAATAAAAATAATGTTGCATAATCTCACCTGCGGTATCGGTTGGTAACAATGTTCGGCAACCAATACATGCAGCACGTACTTTTGTAAATGCTGATAATTGTCCAACAGTTGAATGTACAACAGCTTTAACACGTGTATGTTCGCCATCTATGAATGGAATAAAAATACAGCATAGAGATAATATAGTTAAGAATTACATATCAAATGGCTTTGTATCAAGTATATATTGTATTGAATGACATAAAATGTTTGAATATTTTGTAATTGGTAAATATTGGAATCCGATAGAGGTAACGCTGAAGAACTCATTCGTTTCCCATTCAATCAACACTCTCTAAACAAGATGAAAATAATAAGACAACGTAAGAGGTAGATAGATATCATAGATGATTATATCACGAAAACACTGAATGACGATGGCAACATGACACACTCTACATACGGGTATACAGTATAATACATTGAAGTAGGCCTGGTAGCAGGAAGTGAACAATATAGCATGCTTAACCATCTTAGTTATTAGCTATAACAGCCTATTTATTATTCTCACTGATGACTTTACACTTTACAGCTACGTCGTAATACAACGTAAGTTACAATGTAGTATAATAGTCATATGATAAAAACTTCATATTAGTTTGTTATTTCATTTACTAAGTACAGATTCGTGTACCTGTGGTTCTAATCCATAATGTAAGTGCAAGAGCTAGTTATATTACGTGATTGCCCGAATCGAAGCAAACTGGAATTTAAAATCGTGACCGAGTAGATGAAAATCGAACACCTTAACTACAGATATACTGATCCAAAACAATATGTCGACAACATGAGTAGAATGATTTGGAAGAAATTAAATGAGCTTACTGTGCCCTTGCAGAGATTATCATAGTCAATATAACTGTTAAGATTTTTTTCAAAGCAAACTGAAGATTCGTAAGTGTATAGGCTGTCATTTTATGAATTACTTAAAATATATGAAATGCATTACACAACTAGAAAAACAATATTGTAAGGGATTGAAACAAGGAAGACGACTATAATCAAAAGAGTAGAATTTAACAAGATAGCAGGAAAACTTCATAGTTGGAGATGCAGTTCAGAAGAAAATACAACCAAGAAGAATATAGGTTAGGAATTCGTCCCATTTCATGCAGAATGTAGAAGTAAGCCCTAGAAGGACTTCGAATGGCTTCTATTCTCAGCCACATCTAAGTTTCAAGCCATTGAGTTACATCATCACTAGGATCCCAGTTAGGAAGTTTTGATGGAGAGACCCATCCTACACAGATTTATTAAATACCACGATACTTTACTAAAAACTTGGTCACTAAATACGTTCGTTTAAGTCACATGCGGATTGAGGAAACTTGTTTCAGTATTTATAAAATCGGCTTTAGTGACCTCAGACCATGAAAGTGGATAGAACTTTTGACAAAGAAGAACCGTTGAGATCAATAGTGGATGTGAATAAAGAATGAAACGATATGTTATAGAATGATGAAGGAATGAAAAATAAATTCATTTGACTCAAATGAAGTATTATTTATGCAGAAAGGCGAGTAACTTCTTTTCATCGTAAACGCTAAAATACTATACTTGTGTGTAGGTTGGAACAACAACCCTAATTACAAAATCGAAGCAAGGTGGTTTTCTTAAGACAATCAGAAATCGATCCTTTCAACCTAGAAGTTCTGAATCCACGAGGCAATTTAGCAACATTAGGGAATACAGTTCCTTAGTAGCCTGTGACAACGTTATTGAAGTTAGTACATTAAATGTAACACTATTTTGAATATTACCATTTTAAAGACGATGAACAACAATTTATTAATAAAGTATACATTGGTGCATTTGCTTTGGAGTGATAATCTAAGCGTAAAAGCTAAGGAGACTACTCTATTCGACCAAATCGAAGTAGCTAGAACTGGGGTTTAAATCTTCAAAATAGAGGCTGAAATTCGAAGGCTTACAAAAGAAAAAGCCACCTCCTCATCTAGAAGTGAAGTCAGTCATAAACAATGTACAGCCTGATATGTATACAAACTTGCTCAAGTTACCATACCACGTTAGCATGATGACACCGAACTGACATGATGTATACTACGAAATAGGTCAACAAAAATTAATGAAGTAAGGGAAGGAAAAATGGAACGCAGTAAAGTATGAAAGTGGTAGACATTGATTGTGTAAATGTAGTAAATGCCCCAATCGCCTATTTGTCATCTATGGTAAGTACTGTGTCTAGTCTCAGTGATGCTCACTTGGTTATTCTAGGATAAGGAAACGATATTCCGATAGAAGACCAACTGCCTACCATGTCTTCTATTTTCAAAGCCAATGTTTTACTGCGCCAGATTAGTACAGGGTAGACTGCTGCTCGGAGTAATTGTCTTGAATACTAAGGAAAAGTACACAGTTTATCTAAGAAGTACAGTACTATTTCACAAAATGAATGGAAAAAATAACTGAAGATCTGAGTGGAGACAACACAATCGGTATTGGAAATATAGTAATCTTAACTTACTTAACAAAACAGATTTTGCTTTCAATTCACCTAAAATTGGTTCGAATATACGCAGTAAAGGATTGGCCAATTGATTTTCCAAATAATACTTTGTATCAATCGGTATATTATGCTCTAAGACGTATAATGGATCTTCAGCTTTTGCATAGGCTGCTGTATTTTTTCCACCAACTGCTGTGATTACATATGGTACACGATCGCCTAGATTTGGTGCTGAGCCTGGATCCCGCTTACGCATTTTTGTAGCTAGTTCTACATGAGCTTGTTTACCAGTGTATTCTTCATCAGTTTTAGTTAACTCTTTACTAATCACTAATTGAGATATATCAATGCGATTGCATAATAAATCAGATATGACTGACTGAGCATAACTAATAGCTGAATTCGGATCACTGTAACGAAAAAAAAAAGGAAAATATAATAAACAACTCAATGATGGAAAATGAAACGATGTAAAGTGATTAAGAATGGTTAACAGGTAAGCTATTTTTAACATAGGTCTAGTTCATAGTTACTCACGTCATCATGGTATGATTTTAACTATTGAGATTGCTGATGATCTATAAAGCATATGGATTCACGTTACGCACTCTCTCATTTAGGTCGCGAATAATCACGCTTCGGTACTGAGATATTCATACTAATTGATTGCGAAGTAAACTGATGTAGGTACAATCTCACAGTTCCCTGAATAGTTTGTTAACAGAGTGCCAGATCAGACAGGGCTTCCTACAAACTGTTTCCAATTTAACAACATAGTGCACGGTATATCGACACCAAGTTTGACATTCTTCGTATAAAAGGAAGTGGAGAATGTTTCATTTTATGGTTTCACTCAAGACATGGATACCAACATATTTCTGTGACAAGGGTTCATACCAATGTACGATTACATTGCCTTTACATCTGAACTTATCAACACTTCACCCATGAAGCTAAATGTAATCGAATTCAAATGTATAGTGCTGTGTAGTGACAGTACCTGAGTGCTTAAAGAGAAGTAGGTAGAGAGGAAGTTAAATTTGTAACTGGCTAGAAGGAATTCGGATCTCACCGGATCATACTACAGAGAATCAAATTGATCATATATGCATCAATAAAAAATTCAGAAGATCAATGGAAGATGTGAGAACCAGGAGAGGAGCTGATGTAGCTTCAGACCACCACCTAGTGGTTGCCAAAATGAAGCTGAAGCTAAAGAAGCAATGGATAACTGGAGCAACAGCATTAAAACGGTTCAATACAGCCTCTCTTCGGGATACTGACAAACTCAAGGAATTCAAAATAATTCTCAACAACAGGTTCCAAGCCTTACAAGATCTGCTGAACGAGGAAGAAACCACTATGGAGGACAACTGGAAAGGAATCAAAGAGGCACTAACTTCAACTTGTCAAGAGGCTCTGGGCTGCAAGAACTACCATCATAAGGAATGGATTTCCACAGAGACCCTGAGCAAAATTCAACAAAGGAGGAACAAGAAGGCAGAAATCAACAACAGCCGAACTAGAGCAGAGAAAATCAAGGCACAAAGTGAATTTACAGAAGCAAATAAACAAGTAAAGAAGAGTATTCGAGCCGACAAACGTAAGTATATCGAAGGCCTTGCAACTACAGCGGAGAAAGCTGCAAGAGAAGGAAATATGAAACAGCTATACGACACAACGAAGAAACTGGCAGGGAAATATAGTAAACCGGAGCGACCGGTCAGGAACAAAGAAGGCAAGCTAATCACCGAGATTCAAGAACAAAGAGACAGATAGGTAGAACATTTCGAGGAACTCTTGAATAGACCAGCTCCACCGAACCCACCACACATCGAAGCAGCATCTACAGACCTCCCGATTGATGTCAATCCACCAACGATGGAAGAAATCAAGATAGCTATCAGACAGATCAAAAGTGGGAAAGCAGCAGGACCTGACAATATACCAGCCGAAGCACTTAAGTCAGATATAGACATAACGGCGAGGATGCTCCACGTTTTATTCAAGAGGATCTGGGAGGAAGAACAGGTGCCGGCAGACTGGAAAGAAGGATACCTTATCAAGATACCAAAGAAAGGGGATTTGAGCAAATGCGAGAACTACAGAGGGATCACACTATTGTCAGTACCAGGGAAAGTCTTCAACAGAGTGTTGTTGAACAGAATGAAAGATTCAGTGGATGCTCAACTTCGAGATCAACAGGCTGGTTACCGTAAGGATCGGTCATGCACAGACCAAATTGCAACACTACGCATCATCGTTGAACAATCAATTGAATGGAACTCGTCACTACACATCAACTTCATCGACTATGAGAAGGCGTTTGACAGCGTAGACAGGAGATCATTATGGAAACTTCTTCGACACTACGGTATACCACAGAAACTCGTCAACATCATCCAGAATTCTTACGACGGACTACAGTGCAAAATTGTGCATGGAGGACAGCTGACAAATGCATTCTCAGTAAGAACCGGTGTCAGACAAGGCTGTCTGCTCTCGCCCTTCCTCTTCCTCCTAGTGGTCGATTGGATCATGAAAACCTCTACATCTGAGGAGAAGCACGGAATTCAATGGACAAGTAGGATGCAACTTGATGATCTGGACTTCGCGGATGATCTAGCACTTCTATCCCATACACAACAGCAAATGCAAGTGAAGACAACCAAAGTAGCAGCAACCTCAGCATCAATAGGCCTGAACATACATAAGGGAAAGAGCAAGATCCTCAAATTCAACACCGAGAGCACCGACCTAATTGAACTTGATGGTGAAACTCTGGAAGAAGTGGATACCTTTACATACCTGGGGAGCATCATCGATGAACAAGGAGGATCCGATGCAGATGTAAGGGCAAGGATCGGCAAAGCCAGGGCAGCATTCCTACAGTTGAAAAACATATGGGACTCCAAACAACTGTCTACCAATCTCAAAGTTAGACTCTTCAACTCGAACGTCAAGTCAATTCTTCTCTATGGAGCTGAAACGTGGAGAACTACTGCAAACATCCTCAGGAGAGTACAGGTATTTATCAACAACTGTCTACGTAGATATGATTGTCTGTGGCAACCATCAGAACAGCCTACTTCAATCAGCTTCACTGAAGAGATCATAAACCGTGAAAGGTAGACAATGAACATCATACTGCCTCAAACTTACGTTGAACTGAAAACACCCTATCATAAAAGATAACAGTAACACGGAAGATAGGGTTGAATGGAGAAACAAGCGGCCTAGTCCTCCGAGAGGGTACAGGCATAAATGTGTAAGTAGAAGGAATTCGAATACTTCAACAACTGATATTAAACCATCGAAATTCGCCTCAAACTAGCTGAAAACCCTACAAAACAATACACATATGCAACATAAAACACATTACCGATCAATTAGAATACGTTCTAAACACGCGTTGATTAGATTAGCCACCAATGGGCTATTATCACGTCGTACAGTTTCAATCCCTTTACAATCCATTTTATCATGTCGATCGGGTTTTGTAAAGTATAAACCAGCATAACGTTTTTTATTGATCAATAAATATGGGAAATATACCTGAAATCAATGATAAAGATATATACATAAAGCATAATTCTACGACATGAAAATAGAAAAAATGGGGTACAAAAACTTGACTCCAATCAAGTAGTTTGGACATACTAGTATGGCTCAGATCAGTAAAACAGTGATATAATGGACCGATGGTACGTTTCGGTTTGGGAGCCACTTAGTTCCTTCGAACCCAGATCTCCACCAACCAATATCACATGCCGAGGTAGGTGGTAGTGGGTAGTGCATAAAAACATGTTTCGAAGAATTCTATCAGAGTATTGACGGTCTCGTCAATCTAACTGGCATTTTACTTAAAGACTATCATGCATTATCACCTAGATATATCATAAGGAGTGAAGTGTATCGGAGTCTGAAAAGAATTGAGAAAGTTAGTTTGATTGTGCTAACTTCCGCCATCTATGACGTAGACGAGTTGTATATGTATTAACCTACGACTGTGGGAATATGGGAATCCAGAACTTTGGTAATATATGTTTTTGAAGCATCCATCGTGTATTCGGAAATCATCTAGAAAGCAATGCTTAGAGTAGGCAAAGTATTAGGGAAAATAGAAAAGTCGTTGATGAGGCTGTAAACAATCATCTATTGAAGTGGCTTGAAAATGTATTATGTATGCTCAAACACACTGCCTACCTGATGAAGACATTTCATCAGCCTATAAGATGGTTAACTGTTAGTGTGAGCCAAGTTGATAGATACAGACTATGTGGTTAGGGTTCGCATGGGAATCCCGATGAGTGATTCAAGACATAGAGTGACATGATTGAGAATCATAGTGACGAAAATCCTTCTTTCTTTTGTCTCCTACTAGATGATCAGTTAGATTGTACATACACTTTCACATATTTTTGTAGAACTATATACTAGTACTCATCGTGCTAGTTTGATACCACCGAGCAAATGTGGTATGAGTTAATGCAAATATATAGCATGCTCCATATTATTTATGACTGATATGGTATAATTGTCTAGTTTTACCAATTTAACTTCGACATTTCTTCGAAGGAGTACATGATCAAATACTAGTAACCTTTGGACACTTGGCTTTTAAAATTCACGTTCTATAGCCGTTAAGTAGAACAAAGAAGACTGATGTACAGTATACTAACCCAACTATTGATAGATAGATGGCTCACATACATTACAAGTGACACAAATTTGAAAAATGCAGGGAAGTTTTCTGAATCCGTATCGATATTTTGAAGGATAACCAGCAGACTGCGACTGATCAAACCTCAAAGATAAGTGAAGTGGCTGAGGCTTTCAACAATCTCACTAGAGACACGATGTACCATTCCTTGGCTTATATTCCTGATGATAGTCAATTCATACAAAATTGCTCAATTCTTTATTGAATTAGTAGATGGTTGCCTCATTTCGTATACACCTACCTCCGACTGTCACTAAATATTTCGAGAATCACCTCTGAAGTTAGTCACTAGCATTAAGTACATGATACTTTATTTACCAAAGTCTTTTTAAACCTAACCTTTTCAAATTCTAACCGAATCGGTTTAGGAAATTCCTCTGATATAATTTCAGCAGCTTTACGACCCAATTCCATTGCTTCTGTCACAGTGGATACACCAAATTTACACATAACAGAATCAGTATCTCCATAAATTACCTAAAGAATGCAAGAAATAAAATTATTTTACAAGTGCAACAACTTTTCAGTGAAAGTAGACTTCGATACGCACATTCCCCAGTCTTCTATTAAAGACTCGTTAGGTGGATGCATATAGGCACACCAGTGATTATGTTGGTATTAACACTGAGACTGGATTCCAGTAATAAGAGAAACTGATCACGTTTGCAGGTCTTAATATTGCATGTAACTACAAATATCGAAGAATTCGTTTAATTTCATAGTATCCAAGTATAATGCTTTTATACCTCCTAAAATGTTCTAAATAATTTAGTGATTTATTTCGTCAGGTGGCTGAAGTTAGTCGGCAGGAACACCGAAACACACATTTCATGTTAGTCAACACTCAGTAGCAAGACACGTACAAAGTATGGGGAGCCAATTGTTGGGGATGTTAGATCCTCAGAATTCTCTTGGTAAATCTTTTACTTTTGTGATCTAATTGTGTAAATTTAAATTTCTCGTTTTCGCGCCAAAGCGTTCCATGTTTACCGTCAGTTTGTGTTTTCCACTTAGCAAGACGTTAAATTTTACTGGCTCGTTATTCATTTTAGTACACTATTTATGACATTCCAAGGACGCTCTCTTTTCTTTGAATATATACGCATGAGATGTCTGTGTTGTGATCCATCTGACAGGCTGCCTGTAGAATTAAACGCTTCCTGCTGACGTTGGGGAGCTGCGGAATAGCTTAGCTTCCCGTCGTTGTGTCGCTAGTCTTACGTTTGTTAGCAGGTATCGAGGTGTAACCTTAATTCGCGAAACCTAAGCACCAATACCTCTTGTGACAGCAAATATAATGAAATCAGAATGAACTAATACATAAACATGACATTTTAGCCTTATAGGGGGTCAGTCTACGCCCAAATATCATAGTAGCAATATCTAAGAATGTAGAGCTGGATAAAGTGGATTTGAATCCATTGTCAATATTGCAGGCACGTTTTGACAATAAGTTCCAATCAACAGGAAACATACGTCAGACAGGGTTTCTAGCAAATCACCTAATATGTCAATGAACTAATCCATCGTACTTACCACAGCATTATGTGCATATCCATTAGCAATACTAAATTTTTGTTCCACATGTAATTTTGTTTGTTCAATCATTAAACGTCCAAATGATGTTACGGAAGCAGATATTTCTAAACAAGGCAGTTTACCAACTTGTGCACCTGTAAATCCATAAACTGAGTTAGCGCTAATTTTCAAAGCTAACTGACGTCCATCTAAAACACGTTTGCGCAATGGATCAGTCTCTTTGGCAAGCTCAGCTTTAGCTCTATTTAAAAAAAATAGTATGAAGGAAGGGATATTATTACAAAGGGATTCCAAAATCGAACAACATAGTAACTAAATGGTTGGGTTGCATTGCAGTTGGCAAGGGAAATTCAAGATCCGCATTTTGCCCTAATAAGAACTCTTAAACTGGATGTACATGTATCTCAGTATCGACGACCATAAGTCCCAACTAGGAAGAAACGTACATCCTATGTTTCACTTACCAGTTAAAAATAGACTGATCAAATTCAGTCCATAACAACATAAATGGGGAAATATAAACATATACAAATTATATATATTTGAAATATAGATTGTGATCAAGTGTAAGTGAAATGTTGCGCAGTATTTTGTCAGTGGAAAGGAGAAATGTCGACGACCATAGTTTAAACACTTTTGGAACTGATGGTAGTAAACGATATTAAATGGATTCTTTGGGGTGAGAAATAATGGCATGGAGCACTGGTAGATACGTTTAAACTTTTCGTTACACTTCTAAATGCTATCAACAAATACTTAACTAACTGTCTCATTATCACCATTTACTTCTCCGTACAATGTTGGCTGGGTTCGAAGTAAGTTGGAAGAATGTTTGCGGTGTACAAACCAGATGATTATCATAATGCTGGGTGAACAAGGCTTAGACGCAATCCACTGTTTATCTTCCATACGATTTTAGGATCCAGTATCTCTTCATATATATACTTTTCGCTTTCCATCTGCTTGAATCATAATCTCGATGTCTAGTCTTCCTCATTATCGTTCGACTGATTCTGTCATACGTCCTGCACTGAGCATGATACATATAAGACATTAAGTTATATAGCTAATATTATTAACCTCAGTCAATTCGGAATATACTGTGGAATAACTACATCGACCTCCATATTTAGACACCTAAGCTGAGTAACACAGGTTCAAATCCTATAAGTAGTATCAATTCATTCAAAACTGCAGATATACATTTTTGTTCACTACCTCTAGAGCACTGATCATAACATAGCTCATGAGATATCAAGTTACTCAAAAACTAGTAAGTTCATTGCAAACTAATCAATAGTATTGGATCTAGGTAGATAAGGACGATATTAGTCACTACTCAATGATTAGTCGAAGAAACTCATATCGAGGTTAGTCACTAGTGGGGATTAGACTAGTATGTAAAAAGAATAGTTGAAATACAAGCCATTCAGCTTGCCTACAAACACGTCAACTTACCTTCTTTCTGGCACTTAGAAGTTGTTGTAAAATCTCCGGTAGAATACCTTGACGTATATGTGACTTGACAAAATAGGCTCCAGTCGGTGTTTTAATATAATCTTCATCTGTTAGATTAAATCGTTGTACAAGTGCTTGTATACCACCACCTGTTGAACCATGTGGTGTTGTATTTACTTGTAGTAAAGTTGTATAGCATAAATTATGCGCCATCATAATACTTGGATATAGACTAGCAAAATCCAGTGTAGCTATTGGTTCATTGTAAAATCCTTTACGTGGTTCAAGCACTGTTGCACCGACGAATTCATCACCTTGTTGCGATTGATATGTTGGCAATAAATAACCATGTTCATGAGCTTTACGTAGTAATTGAGACAAAACCTATTGAAAAGACACAATAAAATAAAACCTGGTATATTACATACTTTTGGTGGTACTGTGCTCGCTGAACTAGACGATTTAAATGTGCGATTTAGACTGTAGTTTTGGATAACATCAAAAAACACGGAAAATGAGTCTTTTTGATTATTCGTATAATGAGATAGCTTCAGTATGTTTGGGTATTCTTTAGTAGTATCTGCATACGAAAAACCCTTCATGTATCCTATTGGGCGTAGTTTGGCTTCCAATACACCTCTATAATTCTGGAATATTTATGCTTGTTCCGACGATGAAATTATGTAGGAATGAAATTTTGTTTTATACCTGCAGCATCATTATCGTTAAAGGTGCAGGTGAACTTCTTACTGGACATTATCTTTTTTGTTTTTAAGTTTTCAACATTCATCCATGTATGTTTGTGTATAACAGTCATATCCTGAACATTAGTAAACAACCGTCTATTCTTCTTTCAGTCTATCGACGGTTAGCTTGTAAGCACGTCGCGACAAGAAACCAACAAAATAAGATGATTCATCATCTTATTCTACTCCTCAGTTTGTTGTTCTTGCTTTTCTCATATTGACAATTAGAACCAAGTGACCTGACTAGCGACTTACTTCAAGAGTCTCTGGAAGTCATAGCGACAAGTCATAACTGGTGGAGTTGGGACAGTTATCGTCAATCGTATTGAATAATCATTACATTACAAATTGATTGAAGTTGGAATGTTGCTAGTGAACACCTGATCTAATAGTGCTAATGGTGATGAAGCATTCGTTAAGAGACCTGAAGTTCGGTCGTATGTTCGATTGAAGATCGGATCGTAGATGGACGCTGGTACTGAGGAGTTTAGTGTTAAGGCGAAACTGCAGCTAGACGCTTTTTAAATTCTAATGATACCTAACAGAAATGAGTTCGTGACGAATACAAACAATAAGTAAAAATCTAATTTTGAAATTGAAAATACTTTATTCTATATTCAGCAAGTTATTCATTATTTCTGAACAGTTGTAACATAACATTTGTGACAAGTTATGTTCCTATTGAAGTGAATGGACCTGTAACATTAAAACATACTATAATTTCGACGTTATCCAGTTATTACTTCTTTTTTTTTTAATTCTGTGTATAAATTGTGTTAAAGATTTGATATAGTGATTATATTATTCAGTTAGGTGTTTCGTTATCTCCAAAGTTCATTGAGAAATTGATCAAACGTACACGGTCGTCATAACAAATTGATTGAAAAATTTATATGAACATGAAGTAAGTGTTGATGATGATATTCAGAACGACAATAGAAATTTAGCAATTAAATCATCAAGCTCACGAAACAAAATACCACAAACATGAATACCATAGTAGTGGTTATTAAATAAACACTAACACATAAGGTACGGATACTATAGGAAAGAATTAATTAGTGACAGTAATGATATATAGGTAAATTGCAAAGGTCAACATTTAGAAGGACAGAAAGCGTATGCATATGTATTAGTGTCACTGATCCTAAACCATATCACATAATCTCCCCAACTACTGATTGCCTAGTCGCCCACAGACGCCAACTAGGTAGTTTACATCTACGAAACACGGCTCAGAACTATAAACAAAAGTACTATGAAGTGATGCCACATATTAATTTGGTGGCCTCTAGATTTCATTCATCCTATTCCTACCTCAGTCACTGTCATGTATCAGAGGTAAGTAGTAGCCAGACATACATAATATATGTCTCAACCACGTCAGTTACTGAAGATTCCAAACTACTTTACTACAATTTCCTAGTACTAGTGCGTCAGACTTCATCAATGCTTACTCGACAGTCTCAACAAATGCGAGCGATGTTTTCGATGACACTTACGTTTAAATACTAATAGTCTACGAATGTTATACACTCTTCGTGGCCAAAGTGCACATCCAGACGAGCTTTCCCGAATCTGCAATAAAGTTTCCATCAGATACCAATTCATCAAGGCCGATCAAACATTTAAGATAAGTGAAGTGATTCTACTTCACTCTCTCAAACATACCTGCATTATTGTTTAAGGTGGTCAAAGAACTTTGAATTATGCTAAAGTCTTCATCAAACAGAACAATGTCATCAATCTAGCGACAAATGAGAAAACGGTAAGTGGAATTCTTCGCCTGGGTTTTTAACCTACAATTCCCCGAATGCATTCAACAGTGGGAGCTTTGACGGATACCTAAGTTCAGATGACAATTCGCTATAAACTAGGATTTAATCGATTATGTTCCAGAAAAGAGTCTTTATAGGGTTAATATATTTCATACAACAAACTTTCGAAAAGAAGTAGATAATGAAAAAATGCATAAACCTATATGTGTAAACTAACCTTGACTTGTTGACCTCTTGTGAGTAGATACGTTAATGGAACACCAGTTACACGAGCCATTTCAATATTATTTACAATACACATTAATTTGTCTAATAAACGTAACGGTAGATAAGCATCTTTCAAACAATAAACAGCTAAACGTCGACGCGTTTGTGCAGTCACCATTTTGCAAATCAGTAATTACGTTATGGTGTACATCTTCTTTTTGCTCTTCAAGGAAATGATAACTTACTGCATTCAATGTATAACTTCGAAGTTTATAATCACGAAATAATATCTATGAAGAATAGAAGAAATTCTAGAAATTAATAATGTTAAAAAACCTCTACAACTAAGCTATATCTATATGACTGATGGCGTTTGAAAACTTGTTTCACCAACTTCAGTCTAAGAAGTAGGGGAGTAGCATAAACTATTATATTTAGTGTGTAAAACAAAGTTGAGGACAAAAATTGAATGCGAATATATCACAGTGACGAATTCTCGGACATATCAACCAAGGTTGCTGACTAGAGTTCCTATGGCTTCTAATATGTAAGGGACGAGATTGAATCTCATCTGGAAAATTTTAATGTATACGATTGAAAACTGACTCTATCCACCGAATGATAACTGTCAAGCAAACTTAATACAACGGATCTTTGTGTGGTCCTCTCCAAAGTATATAGGGAGATGCCATCTAAATTACTGGATAAGTTGTCAGACAGTACAACTAATGTAACTTTCATGACAGGAGAAATCGAATTCATAAATACACATTTAAGTTTAATTCTTTGATTATCACAACATATCTTAATAGCTTTGCTTGCGAAACAACTATGTAATGAAATAAAATAGTTTATTATCTCCGACAGAAGTAAAATAAAACGAAGTGAAAGAAGATAGAAATGTCAATTGGTGTTACATCTTCGTAGCTTACAGCCAGTGATGCACATCATTTGTGAAGCGATGATTTTGTAGCTAAACATACCTATTTCTATTTGAGCAGGTGCACGTAGTAGTACCACTAGCACATTTAGAAGATGAAAGTTATGAGAATCATATGACTTAAAAATATAAGATACGAATAATCAATTTTAAACAGAATTAACACATACCTGCAATAAATCCAGTTGTACACGACCATCAATATTAACAAATTTATTTTCTCTACGACCCATTTGCTTTGATTGTGTAATAGCTTCACGTACTGTAGAACGTGCACCACGTATACGACCAAGAAATTCAAAACCATCCACTTTCAAAGTGTTAGCACGATTAATAAGATACGGTAAGTCGAAATTTTGTATATTATAACCAGTAATTATGTCTGGATCAACTTCACGAACAAACATTGCCCAATTCTATTAGTATAACGAGGAAAAAGGAAGATAACCTGTTATGATCAAGCGATTCAGATTCGAATATTTTATACCTTAACTCCACTCCCAACAACAACTAGTGATCGAACCTTCTACTGAGTGAACCAAAATTCAAAACGAAACAACGGATGTAATAAGAGAAAAAATGTGGATTTTCATAGTATTCATGGAAGCTTGTCAGTTCACTGAGCAGGCTATAACGTAAACATTTAATCACACCGACTTTTAGAATGACACTGTCTTACTGTAGGATGACACGCGTTCCATTCGGATTATATTTAATCAGATGGCAGTTATATATATATATATATATATATATATATATATATATATATATTGACCGGAATCGCCGCATGCTGTACTGTTTATCTACCCCGCAAATAAAACATCCGAGTTCCCCAACTAATGAAATATTGGTTTACAAGGCTGAAGCATTCTATACGATATCAACCGTGCCAAAGCGCTTGTGATAATGTTTCTCCAGCACTCCAAATCCCCTACCGTACAGTTATACATCTACTGGATCACTTCGATATAAATTCCTTAACCAATATCATATTATCCGTGTGATTACGAATTCGGAAAATATCATCATTGCCCTTCGCAGTTTTAATAACTTTTAAGTGGGGATCTTACATTTGGACACCAGTTAAGTAAGGTTGATTGTTAAGATCTAGAAGATCAGGAGGGGAGGTTTTAATGAAGAACAGTGGGTGCGCATTGCCAGGGAGGAGTTCCATACTATGTCGAGAGAGATGCCAAGTACTTAATAGTTTTCAATGGTACCAAACTAACATAAATTCGTGAATAATACAAATGTTTTAAATGATGAATGAAACACTACTACTTAAAGTTTAGGAGCTTTACTAGGACAGATACACATCAGATATATGCCTTTACTTTTCACATGTTGTTCTACTGTTAACGCTTAACAAGAATAAATAAACAGGCTGGAAAAAACACTCAATTTTATACTTACAGCTAATAATTCCCTTTCAGTTTGATGACAAATAACTTGCGAACCAACAATTGGTGCACATGTATTCAATGTGAATACATTACGTATAAATGGTGTTGTTTCACCATAGTTAATAACCATATTAGCAATTTGTATAACTGGATCTTTATCTGGTACAGGGAATACACCTAGTTTAAATAAATTGAAAGGTGGATGATTTATAAAAAAAAATATGAGAAGTATCTGATTTGATCGAATTCAACAGAGTTTTCAGCTATTTCGATATCAATACACCTAAATTGATTATATAACGATCACAATGGTGGCCTACGCAAACAACTGAGCAACTTCTTTTCTCAAATGTGGAATGATTTCTAAAAATTCTAGAATTTCATTAACATAACTTCACCTCATCCACCCCTCCGATTATAGCAGGACAGATTTTCTACTCAATAAATGACACAAAGTCCCCATGAGATTGCTATGAATCAAGCTAAAGTAGTCTTATTATAAATAAACATTGAAATATTTGTGAGTAGGTTCAATTATTTCAATGACAAAATCGAACCAAGTGGTTTTTTAGGAGGCCACCATCTGAGCTATTGATCAAGAGGTCTAGTTTATAGAGAGGTAAATCAATGTCAGAAGATACAGTCTCGCCGCATTGGGTGAGTAAAATAAAATAATAAGCCAGTCGTTCCCTCGATATCCTTTATCACCTCCTCCCCAATCAGTTTGAAAGCAAAGCTTTTTAACCTCCCTAGGTAGATTACTTTTATCTATTAATCATATTCAACTTATGAAGGGTAGACTTTGTCAGAAAACATTTCAGACAAGTGAGAACATTGATCAAGACTTCTATAATAGAGGTTCGTAATGTAAAAATTAGTGTTAAAATAGGATCTTTGAAAAATAGGATTTTTCCTATATACATCTCAGAAAAACAAATAAACTTATTTTTACCAAATATAATCGGATTTAATGCTTAATGGCACAAAAAAGCAGTTATCAAATATTATAGCCTAGTAAGTGATACTTTAGTATAGAAAAACCGAGAAGTGTTGGATTATGTAATATCAGAAATGAAGTTAACACTTCAACAAAAGTGGTGGATCGGTAGTTGGAGAAGTACCTTCTAATCTATTGAGTTAGCTAGGACACGTTAGGTGTACTTGATCGGTGCCTACCTCAACGTGTGATATTTCCTAATGTAGAATTACAATAAAGAAGGGATAGCAATGATCAAACCAAGATATGACACAAGTCTATTAAGACAATTATCATCGGTCTGATTAATGGAAATGGGAGCAAACTGTATACTTCAGGTTCAAATGATTAGTGGATGGGGGCGTTCGGGAGATATCATTCAGAATCGATCACAATAACGTAGGTTTTATATTACTTAAAATCATTAGTCTACAAACTATTTTACACATTTTGGTACATGAATTCATTCCTTATCTTCAAATCATATCATATATGTTTAATTGTTTTTACTGTCACTTTGATATTCATCTTGATAATTTCAATCCATTGTTCTGATGTGGTATATCAACTTCAGCCGATGCCCCATATACCCCTTTTTAATGAATTTTGTCATGAATTACACTTTATGTACGCAACTTTTCAGTTTACTTATCAACTTAGAATATTCAGATGCATCCACATATCAATCAAATAATGTGTATATTGTTCGGTAGGACCGCTATCAACCAACCGGCGACTGGGAAACATCAGCTTAGAAATCAGGAATGTGTAGGTAGCAGGTTATTTCGAGTAACGTTTGTATCTTTAAAAACAACGGAGTAATCAATCCTGAACTAAAGCACACAGTACTCCGCAAAGATATAAAATCGAGAGTTCGCTTATAAGGGACAACTATCAAACCAACGACTATATCGCAGCACGATTTAGAGTAGGACGAAATATAACTAGAGGCAACTGTGAAGACGTTGATTGTTAGTGTGAGTAGTGTCGGGAGAATGAGATTTCGTGGTTGAGTTAAACAAGATAATCAGATTAAGTGGTTGCAGTCATTAGGTGACACAAAGAATCAATTACAGTGGTGCACGCACAATAACTGATTATCATCAATCCGATCTTAAGTTTCACTGTTCATTCAAACATACCTTTTAATTTTCACTTGTAGAGCTATATTCCAGTGCTAATATTGTTTACAACGAAGTCAAACAGTGATAAATAAGCAGCAGATTTTTTCCGATCTTTCCTGATGTGGTGGTTGGGCATACCTAATGTGATGAACCAGTTGAACTGTACTGATTGGAACAATCGTTCCTTAAGGCTCTAACATGTCAAGCAGATAGGACTGAGGAGTAGTAAAACTATATTCAGTAAATCTATGATTCGACAGAGAGGTCGTACTGACGACTGCATAGAGGTGTGATGGTAACAAGCTGTTTCTCCCTATAACCCTACCCCAAACAACCTGCATAATAGTGATGCTGTCTCCCAACAAACGAGAGGGTGGGGTTATAAAAGGTTAGGTCTAAAAATCCTACAAATCACCTCACTCCACTGGATTTCCGCCTCTAATAGTAAGGCCTTAACAAGTACAGAAGCTAATGAAAATGAAAACCTATCTCGAGAAGATCGTGTGTGACTGGTTTCAAGTCATTTGTCGTTGGGCATTGTGGTCACGCTCCAAGGTCTTTAAGGCCAACCCTAACCCAATTGAATTTCCAAGCACAACATGAAAAAGAAATCATTCCAAGGTGTTGACTACCAAAATTGATAACTACCCTGATACTTCTAAAATCATTTACTAAGGCGTAGTAGGTTTTATATTGTATATAGCTATAAAACAAGTCGCACGTCATAAAATAAGTACTTTATGTATATAGTCATTCAACAGAATATCATGAATTAACAAACAATCAATAAATGAAGATCAAACACAATTAAATTCAACAAACCTTTACGACTGGCACATTCAATATCAAAACTCAGCACACGTAAAGGTGCAATATTACTCCACTGACCATCTGGAGCATACACATTCAATGCATCCCATGCTATATCGAATTCAATTTGACATCTTGTTTGACCAGTTAATGTCCACTTTTTATCATTATCCATACTATCTTTTGTAATCATATTAGTATTACCATTTGTAGTAGAATGAGGTAACTTTTGATTGAATTTTTTCGTATCATTTAATTCCTGTGTGGAATTTCTTAATTGATATTTCGTCGCTGGTGCTTCAACCCAACTACATCCAGTCATTTGTGTATCAGTCATAAAGCCGTATTTCAAAGTCAATATTTGCTTCAAAAGCTGCATAGGACTAATATGTATTCAATAATACGAAGGGTAAGAAAAGAGATTAGATGCGATTTCTAAATTAAACTCCTTAGTATACCATTTTTCTAGTGATAAACAATAAAGCAATTGGTAACAAGTTCTAACTCTACTCCACTCAATACAGTTTAGTTTAATTTAAAGCTAGTAACGAAAAATCTGCGCTTCATCAATGACTTACACTCTAGAGCAAATCAGTAACAAAAAATAAAGACTGCTTTTGTCACCGTTCTTTAGGTTATGATGTAAGGTTTCCTAAACGATGCATTTACCTTCTGGAGCGTAGGATTACAGTAGTTAGAAAACTTGACATCTAGACACGTAAAATATGGGAAATCATTTGATAAAACTGTCAATCCTCATCAACTAAGGTGGCTTCGTCTCCCTTCGAAATGCAATGCCGGTTGTAGTATGAATGCACTGGAAGAAAATTATGGGCAGATAACCTAGAACTAAGCATCAGTGCATAAAGATACGCTATCAAACTGAGTCGTGTTGTTAAATGCAGATTACCTGGTTAGGGTCCGCACGATGATCAGTCAGTCATTAACAACGTAGGATGTGGTATATATGTGCATAGGTTGCCATACCATATTATCACGATGAGATCAAATTTACAAGAAAAACACGAAAATAGGATACAATAGGGAAGAACAAAGTAAAGGTGTGTCTGCAATAATAATAATAATATTTAAAATCTAGATGAAGAAAAGGGGTGAATAAATATGTGCAACTGTGACCGATTCTGAGCCATATCACTCAGTGTCTCTAGCCTATTGATTGTGATTATAACGTGTCTACTAGTATGGTTCAGATCAACATTAGAAGACTTCATTGACTGATGCTATATTTTGGCTTAGCTGTGTATGACCTTTTCCATTACACTTCTACACCATCTAAAGTGAGCGACGAGGAAGACATTCTCATCATTATCAACAACGTAGAACCAGGCAAATACGCCCATAGGTTCAAGTTGTCATAACACATTAGCACTACGAGATAACAGAGTTAACATAGTAACAGAATACAAGAGAGGAGAGTGAAGTAAGGGTGTGCAGAAACTAATAATAGGACTCAAGATTTAGATGAAGTTAAAGAGTGAACACACTTGTGCCACTGTGCTCGATTCTGAGCCAGTTCTCCAAGTGTCTCCATCCATTTATTGCGATTATCACGAGGACCCCAACTAGGTAATCTGTTTCTGCCAACATAGATAAGACCAACAGTCAAAGACTTCATGGACTGATGCCATGTTTTGGTTTGGCCGCCCCTACCCTTCTTTCATCCTATTTCAACCCTAGCCAACATCGCGCGACGATGCAGGTGGTAGTCTGGCATGCGCAACACATGTCCTAGCCACCTCAATCGATGAAGGTTAATGACCTCTTCGACTGATTTACCATGTTTCCCAAGAACCTTTTGTCTAACCTTCATATCACTTATTCTACTGTTCCATGATATACGAGGGATGCTATGAAGATTTCTATGGTCAAATACCTTAAGTCGATGTATATCTCGGGTTTTCATGGCCCACGAATCGCAGCGACATGTTAAGACGGCGCAGCCTGCTGTGTAGTACACCCGGCCTTTCGTTGAGAGACGGATATCTCGCCTGCGTCAAAAGTGGCGTAAATTGGCGAGTGCTAATCAGGCTTTCTAAATCCGTGCTGAGATTTCGACAGACACCGACCCACCAGAAGTGATGAGACTTCCGAGATAAGCAAAGTGGTCAACGCATTCAATTACTTCACTCCCTATCATTAATCAAGGTGAGGAAGCAGGTCAGTCCTGGAGTAACATTTTACACTTAAAAAGGGAAAAGTGCATCCCGAATATGTTTGCATTGTTACTCAAGGTGATCAGGAGACTCTATATTATCAGCGTCTTCACCAACTAGGACTATATCGTCTGCGTATTCTAAGTTGACGAGAGGAATCTCTTGGAAGGGGATTAATTCTTGAGGCGTTAGAAGAAGTAGGGTGAAACGTCTAAGAGTATATCTATGACAAACGTAAATAAAAATGGGGATAAGAGGCAACCTTGACGAACCCAACTTGAGGATGAAATTTATCGTGACAATTCGCCATAGGCTCTAACTCAACTGGTGGTGACCGAGTAGAGAGCCTTTATAAGATTTATGTACTTTTGAGGTACGTCTTCTAATGACAAATATTGGCACAAGACTTCACGGTCTACCGAGTCAAAAGCTGCTTTCAAGTCAAGGAATACAACTATAGTCGGACGATTGGTACATATGTCTATGTTCGAGCATCTAGCGCAGAGTGAATATGCAGCCACTTCCAGGTCTGAAAGCAGCCTGGTTTTCCCGAGTCTGATGTTCTCTAGTGTTGGATAAACGATGAATGATTACAGAGGATAAGATTTTAGATACTATATTAGTCAAACTGATTCCTCTGTTTATCACGAAAGGATTTCTGTCCCTTTTGTAAATTGGAACGATCAGTGAGCGAGACCAATCAGATGGGATGATATTCAGTTCTGATACTATGGCTAATATATCAGTCAACCTACCAGCCAGACGTGGTTGGGCATACGTAACGAACCTACTAACCACATCAGCCGATAAGGAATAATAACAGTATCAACTGATTTGTTATTTTTCCCTAGTACAAGATATCTAACGCTGAGATTTGCTTGCCTGGTCACTTCATGATATACAGACGGTGCTTTGAAGACTTGTATGATCAAAGACCTGAATCCTACGTATATCTCCTATTTTCATCGCCCATATATCCGCATTTAGAGGTTAAAACAGAGCAGGCTGCTGCGCAGCATACTCGATCTTTTGTTCAAAGAGAGATATCTCGCCTACGCAACAAGTGCTTTACATTAGCTAGAACCAAGCAAGCTTAGTGAATCCAAGATGAGATTTCTTCAGAGACCGGACCTACCAGTACTGGCTGATGAGATTTCCAAGATAAGTGGTCAACAAACTCAACTACTTCACGTCCTTTGATCAATCTAGGCGATGATACAGACCAGTTCCTGAAGGAAGCACTTTACATTTACCTGGAGAGAAATGAATCTGGAATATGCTTGTCCATGCTACTCAAGGTGTTCAGGAGACTGAATAATGTAAGTCTCCACAGAGTAGTATTATGCCATCTGCGTACACTAATGTCGACGAGTAGGTTTTCTAAAGGAAGACTAATTCCTGAAGAGTAAAATGAAGAAAGTGAGACTTCTGAAAGAACATTTATAAACAAATTAAACGGAAAGGGATATAAGGAGCAACCCAGATGAACTCCACTTAAGGCTGATAATTCTCGTGACAGTTTGTTGTACGCCTTCATCTCGACCAGTTGTGTTCGAATGAAGAGCCTTTATGAGGTTTATGAACTGCTAAGGTATGCCTTTGAATGACAATGCCACAGTGCCTCTCAATCTATGGAACTAAAAGCCTCGAAGTCAAGAAATGACTACTGTCGGATGTATACAAATTGAACATTTGATCAATCCATCCTCGTTCAGATCTAAAACCAGCCTAGTTAGTAGTTTCCTAGCGTGAGATAAACTGTCGAATGATTATAGAAGCCAATAGTTTAGACAATGTGTTAGTCAAACTGATTCCTCTGTGATTATCAGAAAAGGATTCCTATCCCTTTTGTAAACTGGAACGATCATAGATCGAGACCAATTAGATGGGATGACGTTCAGTTTCAAATCTATGGTTAATATATCAGTCAACTTACCTACTTAAAGTAAACCCCCATCCTTAAAGAAACTTGGAGTCAAGCTATCACGTCTTGCTGGTTTGCATGGTTTCAAGTTACATATACCCTTATCAATCTCATTAAAAGTTGGGGAACAACTGTCGATTTTTCGCCCGGATGGTTTGATGATGGTCAGTAAGCGGAGAGTAGCTGGAGGACATTTATACCGTTCCCAAAAGTGCTCCGCCTATCGATCCAATCTTTCAGACCAAAAGTGGATCAGAGACCCATATTTTCTGAAATAGTGACCTTTATGCATCCGGTAAGACGAACGAAAATGTGTGCTCTTACCAGAGCGCAATCAAAATCAAAAAC
Organism: Schistosoma japonicum; assembly: GCA_025215515.1. Lineage (NCBI taxonomy): Eukaryota > Metazoa > Platyhelminthes > Trematoda > Strigeidida > Schistosomatidae > Schistosoma > Schistosoma japonicum. Next base: position 43,188,788 of record CM046064.1, on the reverse strand, counting down.
ACGTTCCCCAAAATTAGAGGTAGTTCTTTACGGAGTTTCTCCTACAATAATTTGTCCCGATATTGTCTATTTGTGTTTATTTTGAAATTCGACAGATTAAACGGTGTCTCTTCTTATGCATGTTAAAAATAAGCGCTGGTGTGAACATAAGGGCATCAGACGATCTTCATTATTTGTTTGTGTCACTGGGAAGCTTAAGTGATCCATTTAAGTGTTTTTCAGCCTGATTTAGCCCACCGAATTAAGCATTAAAATCCCCTGCCATCATTACTATGTCTGACTGCTTAGCTTTTTGAAGGAGGCTAGGAAACTCTACATAAAAATCGTCATCGATTCATAAATGCTGTAATCAGAGGAGGTTTCGACAGAAACGACAAAAAGATATCGGAGTGTATCCCTGTGTTTCCGAGTTCGTGACGTAAAATTTAGAAGAAAAGCATATGAACGACTTCTGATAAAAATTCGCTCGAAAAAGTGATCTGTTCTGCTCGTAAACTTGGTGCTATTTCTACACTAGCAGGGCTACGAGAAATTGCTGTTGAGTTCTTAAATAAACAAAAAGTAAGATTCTCTGTTTTTCCGTACTGACTAAGTGAAGTCGAGTGACTGACCTACGATGGGACTGCTGTATGCGTGTTTCGAAGACACAGCACACATCAATTGCAAGAGATACTAGGGTTTTAAATAACAAGGTTTGTTGATCGATTTGGCACAGTGTTTGTACATGAAAAACTTTACAATGAAGTTTAGAGCTAGGTTTCAGATGACCTGGGATAGCATTTCGGAAATTCTAGTAACTAGTACTAGTGGAACAGATTGAAAAGGTAAGGAGTAGGGGAAATTCAAGGGTAAGAAATGAAAGCAGTAGAACCATAAGGAAGAGAACAGGCTTGATAGTTGGTAAGGTGATCTCGAGTGTAGTAAGAAGTATGAGGAGGATTATCCCTTTAAGTTGCCAACACCGTGGAATGATTCCTTTTCATGTTGTGTTTTTCTCGAGATAGGCTTTCATTTTCATTAGCTTCGTACTTGTTAAGGCCTTACTGTTGGAGGCGGAAATCCATGGAGTGAGGTGATTTGTGGATTTTTATACCTAACCTTTTATAACCCCACCCTTCCGTTTGTTGGGAGACAGCATCACTATTATGCAGGTTGTTTAGGGGTAGGGTTATAGGGAGAAACAGCTTGTTACCATCACACCTCTATGCAGTCGTCAGTACGACCTCTCTGTCGAATCATAGATTTACTGAATATAGTTTTACTACTCCTCAGTCTATCTGCTTGACATGTTAGAGCCTTAAGGAACGATTGTTCCAATCAGTACAGTTCAACTGGTTCATCACATTAGGTATGCCCGACCACCATCTCAAGGTAGTAACAATGGTCATTTCAAGCTTCAATATTATGTAGTATATTCTTTCTGGAGAATTTATCTTTTCTAATTGAAACACGTTCCTAAATATTTATTTATTTTTACTATCACTAGTACTACTAACAACTAAAGTGAAATGCTAATTATCTTGTTAACTTCGACTCAACGCTCTGATATAGTATGGCAATTAGGACTGACATACTATAAGGTTTCATGTCAATTATGAGTAATTGACTGACATGTGCTCAGATATTGAGCAACAGTAAGTTCCTTGAGGATTGGCACAAATTTTAAAAAAATTAAAAATTACATTAGGTCAGTAGTCAGGTGCTGTACACCGTTAACATAGTTTATTATGACCTTTGGGCACTATTTAACCTTATTTTCCAACAAAAAATGGATAAGCATGGAATTTTCAGTGTTTTTGTATATTTAAATCAATATAAGATTCTTTTTACTGTTCTTTGTACCGAAGATAAGATCTAGCGTCAGTAGGGTACTGTATAAGGAAGGTGTTTCACAATGTCTTGTAGTTTGGAAGAAAATCGCTTAGAGAATATGGGGACACGATTGGACTAAGTGTAGTGTTGACGACCAGGAAAGGTGACTGTAGAACTCAATGGACAACAAACTGAGGCTACACACATGCCATATTTGTAAATAGTCCATGATTCATTAGTATCATACTTTTTAGACCCTACCGATGACGAGAGAAATTTATAGGGGAAGCTGAGGCATACTCCTTTAGGGTCGACTTCTAACTTTTCCTTCAATTGTAAGGAGACATTGCTTGAAACACTGGTTATCTAAAAGGAAGCATCATACTGTTTTCACATTCCTGTACAATCTGTAATATAACGACGCTACTCGATCATAAGTTAACTAGGAACCTTACACCTAGAGAAGTAGGTGTTCCTGTCATAATGGATCAATTTAATCATTATGAAAAACAAGTGGAAACACCACGTCAACATATCACCTACTCCATAAGATACTGAGGAATAAAAATGACTAGATCAATTACTTTAATCATACTGAAGAGAAGTACAGTTAGACAAAATCTAGTAATATATGTTACATTATAACTAAGAATGAACAAATAATATTAGATAGTCGATATCGTTTATTAATATTTAGCTGCTCAAATCAAGATAGGCAGAGTGAGACTTAAACCCCAGATCTAATAGTTACTATGTGTTATAATTCCGAAACCATTCTCCATTTTATATGGTATAGGTAATCGAAATTAGATATTACTAAGCATCAAACATAAAATTAATAACTTCAGAATATATGGACAGTGACTAGTAGTGGCATCCAGTGTGTATGCTTTGTCTTATCTTAAGGTTTATCAGGATGACATTCCTGTCACAATCCCGTAATGTTCAAAGTCAAGATTTAAAACCAATACTTGTTGATCCAAACCCCGACATGTTATTCACTGAATGTCTGGTTTTAGATAAGATAAAAATACATGCAGGTGACAAGTTCCGAATGGAGACGACCTTAATCGATTTCCACTAACAGTCATGAGCCAATTTTACTAAAACTTCGTCACATCGAAACAACAAACCCATAATACACAGCCAGTAAAAACATATTACAATTCAACTTTAACTAAAATAAATAAATTTAAAAATGATAAGCAGAGAACAAACAATGACTCAAGCCATGAACTAACCTGTAATGGATAATTAGCGAATGCTAAACCATTGTCTAATATACGTTTAGCTGGAGCAATTAAACGTGGTAACGCTAGAGTTATTCGGAGGAATGGTAAACTACGATTTCCATGGTAACCATAAACATCTTTGGGGATGAAAAGAATGAAAAGAAAAAAAATTATGCGGATGACAAACAATGGCTTGTCACAAAAGCTAATCAAGATGTGCGATGCTGACCAAAGCAAAAGATACGACCAGTTCATAGAGTCACTGACAACTGGTCTGAGTTATTTAAGTTGGATTGTAACTGCCAAGTGGAATCCAGCACGAGCGTTTCGACCTATTTGGAACTCGTCGGTAGTATGTACCTGCATCCCAATGTTGAGGAGTTGGTAAGCGCAAAATACCATATCGAAGACTGCATAATTATCGTGACAAATAAAGACCAATGGCTCAGTAGCTAAGGTGACATGCCCCATAATCGATCACAATGACACAAATGCATCCACAATGGCTTTTCTTAGTTTCTCAGTTTAAGAATTATTTTTACTTTACGAATTCTCGTTTATAAATATCCTTACGACTAATCATTTTTATGTTAACGATACAATTATACAATCTGCTACTGTGACGTAGCAGCTTGAAAAGATCCACATGTGTACCAGGTTATATGTTGCATTTGATAGACTCCAGAACTGAACAAAATCATGAAAAGAAATGACCTTCAAAGTATTTGAAAGCTATATTTCCCACATCTCACAGAAACAATGAAACAGGATTGTTAACATTAGAGAAATTTTATGACAGTAAATGCATTGCGAAATTCTACATAACAAGACAAAAGTAGTCGGACACATAGCAAACGAGTCGAAATAAACGTATTTTTAATCGCCATGTACGTAGCTGATACGCAGGTGATCAAGTTTGTTTACCGTGGTGACCTACTCAAACTATACTGGTTGGAGAGCTTGTTTCTTTAAAGTCTAACATGTAAAATGGGTTGAACGGAATGATAAGTCTAAAAATAGTAAACTTAAGGTGTGGTGGTAAATTCAACATGAGAGTACACTGAAAAAACGCTAGACGTAACCAAAGCAAGACATAACGTAAGTCCATGAAGTTGAGAATAAAGTTTGCGTTATATTTCAGAAGGAGATGGCCGATTCTATAGATTCTGATTCACCTGCAGCACGATATCTTAAAGCTAACCTCCCAACTTTGCCTTAATCTATTACTCAGGCACGAAAATCCGACTGACTAACCAAGAAGTCGATTAGTCATTCACAGGTACATATAACTATATTATAAGCAAATAATGTACACGACATATATATAAAATGTAGTACTTTAGCTCAGAAAGTCTGTCCACGATATTGACTTCAAGACATGTCACTTTGATAATATAACAAAATACTGCAGCTCAATATCTAAGGGAAGATAGAGAGTGAATGGATCTGTGCTTTTCTGACAGACACTTAACTAAGTCACCCAACATCACCAACCACTGACAGTAGCCGCTAAGCGGACTTTAACCAAGGAGCTCATACACACCTTAGACTAAAATCAATGACTTCATGAACTGATGTCATGCACTGGTTTAGCTCCATATAACTTGTCTCCGAACAACTCTTACTCCAGCCATCGCACGTCAAGCCAAGTGGTAGCAAGATAAAGGTTGTATATATCCTTACCACCTGTTAGTGAAGATTCACTACCTCACTGACCGGTGTTCCATCAATGAATAGTACCTTATACCTAATATCCTATAATTACCTGACATGATCAGGTACTCAAAACCAAGAGCTCTAGTTAAGTGGTGAGATAAATCAGACTGTTAAATAAGCTTGACCACTACAAGCCATCAGAATATTTTTTGAAAAAAATCAATTACTGTAGTAATGCTTAGTGAATAAGAGTTTAACTATTGATTCTAATATGACTTACTTTGTTTATCCTCACATGTGACCCTAAGTACAAGATGCTGTAACCCTTCAAATTCTTTAGATTTTTCTTTAAGAAGCATAGAATTTAATGCTTCATGAAAAGCACTTAAATGTTCAACTGAAAAGTCTTTCGGTGCTGGTACATAAAAATATGGTACGAAACCATGCACATGAGCACATACACTATGACCACTTTGAGTAACACCGAATAGACGTATAATTGGAACAGGACTTTGAGCTGCACCAGGCATACCGTTTAAACGTTCACCCTAATCAAAAGGAAACAAAATATTAAAACTCTGTAGAATTAAGTAATTTTTCTAACTTCAAAAATAAGAAAAAAATAATGCGAATCAGGTAGTTGGTATCATGCAGTGGTAAAATATAAATTCAAGGTAAAAAATCAAACCTTAACAATCAGCGTGGCTGGGAAACGTTTGATGCATACCCAGTCACCGCATACCTCAAGATACAATGTTGATTGGAGCTAAAATATACTGGAAGAAAGGTAAGGATAGTCAAATCAAAAAGTGGCAGTGGTTCATGATTGCTGTTTTTAACAATACTAGGACCTTTTCTAACCCCTTCCTTCCGTCAAGAAGGCAGCATTGCCGCAGATGCTAGTTATCCGAGGAAAAATACTTATTGCCGTCATACCTCGCTGTAGTCAGCAGAACGACTTCGCCCTCAGATCGTAGGTTGCTGCCTTTAGTCTTATTGCCTTCTAACAGACCTGCTTGGCATGTTAGGACCTAGAGGAACATGCGTTCCAGCCAATATAGCTCAGTTGGGTCATGACGATAGGTAAGCCAGACTACCACGTCAAGGTAGCAGCTACGGTCAGGTTTTAACCAATTACCACTTTATGTAGACTACAAATCTGTACCGCACACTGTACGTCAATCACTAAAATTCTTTATCGGTTCGGATAAGTCTGTTGAATAAGCGTTGCATGTCGTGTTCAGACATTTAAACTAACAGAGATCAGACACAATAAAGTTTGATTGCCATGCAGCAACTAATTTGTGTGCATAACACAGTACAGAATCCAACTAGTAAGATGAGGCTACAGGTAACGTTATCCATGCTGATTCTGTATAGTATAAACAGTTTTTGGCCAATGTTCCTTTCATTCGGTGGCATATTCACCAAGAATCCGAATTCTAGACCTAACTTGTTTTTCATCCAGTATATCAGGTTGTGGTCTATACAGACGTGGCTGTATAGACCACATCTTCACACTGCGACAGGTCCTGGAACACAGACACACATTTAAGCGTCCTACAATAGTTGTCTTCCTGGACCTAAAGGCGGCATTCGACTCTGTTGATCGTGAGGTTCTGTGGCAGTGTCTGTCATTGAAAGGTGTACCAAAGAAGTACATTAACCTTATACAAGCTCTCTACTCTAAAACTACAGGTCGAGTGAGAGCTTATGGCGAACTGTCATCGGAATTCCTCACTTCAAGTGGTGTCCGTCAAGGATGTCCACCTCCCCCATTCTTGTTTAATTTTGTCATAGACATGCTCCTAGATATAACCATGTCTTCGTCTGACTTTTCAGGAATTAACTTACTACCAGGAGCCTCGCTTACTGACTTAGAGTATGCTGATGACATAGTCCTATTTGGTGAAGACGCTGACAAAATGCAGTCTTCTGACTACCCTGAGCAACAATGCAAGCATGTTCGGGATGCAGTTTTCCCCCTCGAAATGCAAAATGTTTCTCCAGGATTGAGTTGCATCGGCACCTGAACTAGTGATAGGGAGTGAAGTAGTCGAGCGTGTAGACCGCTTCACGTATCTGGGGAGTCTCATCAGTGCTGATGGCCTGGTGACTGACGAAATCTCAGCACGGATACAGAAAGCTCGATTGGCTTTTGCCAAGTTGCGTCACTTATGGTGCAGGCGAGATATCCGCTTGCTAACCAAAGGACGAGTGTACCGTGCAGCAGTTCGCTCTGTCCTACTATACGGGAGCGAAACATAGCCGTTAATAGTAGAGGACATTCGTAGGTTACTGGTCTTTGATCATAGGTGTCTCCGAAGCATTGCTCGTGTATCATGGGACAACCGAGTGAGCAATGCTGTCGTTAGGAGACGGGTTCTAGGAAAGGAGGGCAAATCAATAGATGAAGTATTGAAACTTCATCAGTTGAGGTGGTTGGGACATGTGTTACGCATGTCTAACTACCGACTGCCTCGACGAGCTATGTTTTGCGGCGTAGGAATAGGTTGGAAGAAAGCTAGGGGCGGCCAAACAAAAACACGGCAGAAATCGATGAAGCCACTGACAAGTGGACTAAGTCATGTTGGTAGATGTAGGCTGCGTGGTTGGGGTCCGCGAGACGAAAGTCACCAATGGTTAGAGACCTTGAACGACATGGCTCAGAATCGTTCGCAATGGCGCAGGCGCATCCACTCTTTGTGTTCTCTCAAAATCTAACCTTCTGAATTCTCTATCTTTCTCCTTTCAAATTTATCTCACTGAATTATACTTTTCGAATCATATCTTCGCTCCCTAATTTTCTGCATTACTGCTAATACTTCTATTATCGTTATCACTCTTGGATTTGAACTGACAGTTGCGTCTCTGTGCTGATGTGGTATGGCGACCTGAACTGATGTACGTACGTACGAAGTTCTGCGTTGTATCTGTCTGTCTGTCTATATCAGGTTGCGCGACAGTGAAACATGCTTACAACCGATAACTATGAAGAGTTGTAAACGCTCAAAATGAAATGCTTAATGACAATTATGCTTCAATATGTACCATTCATTCAACAGATAAACTCAAAAAAATAAGTAAAGGTGGTAATTACAACAAACACAGTGAATGCTAAGAACTTCATGGACAACTAGAACTAATAAGTAATGTGAATGATTACTAACAAACATGAAACTCGAAGTCGAAGCCTACTTCAAATGCTATCCAACTGAACCGAAACCAATTATGTCAAAAATATTTCATTACAACATCAAGGGTGGTAATAAAATTAAAATGAACATTTAACAGAAGTGATCTATCGTTCCTCTTAAAAGTTAACATGTATGACAAGCTAAGTAGGAAAATTATTAAATGACTGAATAAAGAGTAATAAAAGGAATCTGTGGCACCAATTAATGATGGTAATAACGAAAGAAATACACGTAACTAAAAGGAAGTTGGAAAAAACTGTCTACTACTGCTACTAATGAGAACGCAACATTAATGACAATAATAAAAGTACCCGAAAATAGAAATTATCAATTTCCTACAAAAAAAAAGCAACCAGCTAAACACTAGCGTATCAATTTGCAATTGAAAATTTTACTGTTACGGTTGTTAGTTAAACTATAAAAAGTAAGTTGTGCGCTAGTATCACTAGTATTATCACTAACCGCTGCCTAACTTGACGTGCAGTGTTGGCTGGTGTGGCAGTAGAAAGCTATTGGAAGACAGCTGTCATGGATATAGCATAAATACATCAATTAAGTAACTGTTAATCTGATCCATGTAAGTAGATGCAAACCAGCTGGTTAATGTCTCCGCTATTACCGTGACTAATGGCTAGATACTCTGAGCGGAATGACTCGGAATTAGCCATACTAATACAAGTCTATTTGCTCTTCACCTTCCCCTAGATCCTGAACCTTAAAATTATTGTATGGATTTCCTTTCTCTAGAATTATGTATCTGATATCTGTTCTATTTTATGATGATTAATAAGGCACTCATTTTGCCGCGCTGATGAAGTGTGACAGTTTTAAACAATGCACATATGACTGGTACCAACGTTGCTTATAACTGATTGCTTGATACTAGCAGCATAATTATTTCATTTTATAAAAGCATCAAATAATCAGTAAAGAAGAAACACCGCAGTAAATAATTATAAGTTTCGATTCCCAAGAAGACGAGTGCGTACATCTACCCTAAGGTGTAACGTTTAGGAGAGACATGTCCATGTAGTTTTAGAACGAATGGTACCAATTTTACACCGTAGAAAAGTTTTGAACAACTATCTCCTTAGTAAATTTTGGCAAAAATATACGAAAATGTAATGTGATACTATGAAAACATAGTACAGAGGGCTTAATAAATATTGAAGAAGGGCTTTAAAGTACTTTTAGGTCCTGTAGTACCTGATATCATTGCTAAATTGATAGTTGTAGCAAAAACGATTAAGAAAAAAAGTCCTTGGTTAATGTGATAACTAAATTGATATAAAGGGATACTGATGTTAAAGCACCAGGACGAAATGGCAGATCAGGTTGTGAGTCTTCACCAATCCTGGCTGAAGTAGGAATAGAATGGAAATAAGGTAGGGTTGGTCAAGCCAAAACACAACAGTCCATGAAATCCATAGTTCTTGCTTGAAAACATGTTGGAAAGTGTAGACTACTTGGTTGAGGGTTGGTTATAATTGTGATCAGTGGCTGGAGACACTGGGTGATATGTCAAATATATTCACTCTTTATCTTCTTATAGGTCTTAGATTTTCTCGTACACGCCTATGCTTCATTCAGTTTTGTTGAATTATACAATCATATTACCCTTATAAATTTGATCTCATTGTGCTAATGTGGTATGGAAGCTTGAACCTATGTGCATATGTGCCAGGTTCGACATTGTTCATGACTGAGCGACTAACTGGATGGAACAGTACAGGTTCACATGGCCAAAGGTTAGACAGCTACTAAATGAGGCTTATATGTGAAGTGAAAATCAAACTAATAACATTTATCTGCAACTCGTTAAACAAAGTATCTAATTTGTGAGTAATGTGGTCATTAAGCAACGCACTTACTGTTGTAATCACTTAATATGGTTTCTTATGAAAGTCCCTCACAGAGCCACAAACGATGACTGAAGTAAGCCCCCTCTATTCCTAATTTTAAACGTTGCATTTACCAAAAGACTGAAAAAATTATGCTTTGAGTATGATAAACTGGATGTACAAAACTAACCTTATAATGCGAAACATCAAACTGTTGGAAAATAATGTCGTCTTTACTGGGGTCTAATTTCTTTAAAGTACGCCTTGGCCAGTGAGAATTTGTCAGGAGGTCCACATGAGATAACGCAGAACTTTCGTCTACCAACGCTATATCTTCCGTTTCGATGTCATCCAACAACATCAGCTCCTGCTCGAATTTTGAGGGTTCTGGAGTATCATCGTTGTTACCCCTGATTAGAGAAATATGAACAAATCTTGTAGTATGAAGTTAAAGTGATACTTGACTGTGGTACATTTACTTCAACATAGCAAACAGGGGTTTTGTCAAACAGGAAATCCAGCTTTACGACAATATTATTTGGGTTTCATTTATTTACCATAGATTTGTTTAACCAAGCTTCCAAAAGCAAGAGAAACTGTGAAAACAGTGGCAACTGGTAAGGTGACTATGAGCAAATTTTTTTAAATAAATGTGGCATGTAGAGCCTTTTTCGTAGATTCAGAAAATTAAACGTTCAGAATAAATTCATAAAAAGTATACTTTTCCCAAAAATTTTCTAGTATTTGACAGAGACTGGAGGTAAAGTAATCTTCAAGAAAGACGTCATGTAGTGTGCTACTCAATATTCTCAAAGTATTGATAGTTAAGACTGCATTGCATTTTTTGAAAGGTTCGAACACAGCAAACGTTAGTACTCCATATTGTACAATCACTTATAACCGAAACACAGCATACGGATATGCACAAACCATGTAGATAACACACAAATATTTACTGAACGAAACTGTCCAGGGATCTTACAAGGATGCTAACTAAGTGCTACGTAATTAGGAGCAATGCATGACCAAAAAAGCTTGAAAAAATACTTCATAAACATTCATCAATAGAGACAATGGAAAACATGGCTTTACTTAACAAGAACTTTACATTTCGAAAACCGAAATACATTACCAAGCATTCAGACTTAATAACGTGAAAAATAGCTTAGAATAAAAGGCACCTTAGTTTTTTGAATGATTTAGGTCCTTTCTGAGGGAGGAGTGAAGGCCGTTTGCCAGACATTGCTGTACCGCACACTTCGTAATTCAAATACCGCGCCTTTTAAGTTGACCGAAGGGGAACCTTGAAAAAATATATTTAAAGAAGAAACTGACAGAATACAACGATCAACATGATCCAAAAACTCATGACTGAAAAAGCGTTTTGATATATATATCTGTAAATAATTTTTATGTTTTTGTTAGCTTTACTACAGTAAGCGATGTATATCTTGAGCAAGATCATTTCCCGGAAAGAATTGTTGAGCACAGTAACTGAGTTTGCGACGTAGTTGTGTAAAACACGTTTGTGCAAACTTACACAAAAAAATTTTTTTAGTAAGGGTTCATTGACTATGACAAATTATCATCAATGTTGCTGTTCCTATTAATTTTTGTGTAATTTTGTTTTAGCTGCATTTACTTGTACAAGTTTCGGTCCTTTGCAGCTTTCTACAATATCTAATATTTTCGTTGCTTATATAAAAAGCTTTTGACATAATGTGCTAGGTACAAAGCAAGCTAAAGCTCAGTTGTCCGTTTTTCCGAATGTCAAGCCTGTTTTTCGCCCCAGACGTCCTGTACCTTATTCAGTTGTTGCGACCCTGGACGCCAAGCTTGAACGTCTTCGACATATGGGTGTCATCTCTTCGATGAGCTATTCAGTTTGAGCTACACTGTTAGTTGTCGTCAAAAAAGGCTGATGGTAAATTAAGAGTATATGGAGATTTTTGGACGGGTTTAAATAAGGCATCACAAAATCACTTGTATTTCTTGCCTATTTCTGAAGATTTACTTACGAGATTGAACAATTGTATAATATTTTCGAAAATTGACATTTCGGATGCTTATTTAAAGGTTAAAGTTTGCAGAGGAATACAGACCGTTATTAACAGTAGACACGCACTGAGAGGTTATTTCAGTATGATAGACTGCCGTTCGGAAAAAATGTGTTCCAGCAATTTTCGAACAAACAATGGATACTATATTGGCGGATTTAACGTACTTCATGGCTTATATGGGCAACATTATAGTTGCTCAAAATGAGAAAGAGCATTACGCTCACTTATAAAAGGTTTTACGTGTCGTCTCAGGGAATATGAGTTTTGCGTTAAGCAAGATAAGTTATCGTTATTTATGTCTAGTATTACATATTTAAGAATTATTATTGATTCTAATGGCAGAAGGCCTGACCCCGAAAAAGTTAATGCAATCATGCATACGCCTGTACCTTTTAATGTGCAGGAACTACAGTTATCTTTAGGAATGATCAATTACTGTAACCAGTTTGTGCTTAACACTGAACTGTCTATATGCTGCATTTAATAAACTATTAGTGAGAAATACCAAGTGACATTGGTCTAAGGAGTGTCAAGCATCGTTTAGAAAGGTAAAATATATCTTGACATCTGATCTACTTCTTACCCACTATGACTATACGCACGAATTTATTATGGTAGCTGACGCTTCTAACTACGGTATTGAAGCAAGTATTCTCCACCGGTTGCCGAATACGTCTCAAAAAGCCATCGCTCTTGCCTCACGCACACTTTTCGTGGCAGAAAAAAAGTATAATCAAATCGAAAAAGAGGCTCTAGTGCTTGTGTTTGCTGTGAATGAGTTTCATAATATACTACATGGTAGAAAGTTAACTATACAGACTGACTATAAGCCTTTATTAGCAGTTTTAGGTTCTAGAAAAACTATACCTATTCATTTTGCTAACCGTTTGCAGAGGTGGGCAACAATAATCTTAGGTTACGATTTTGAGCAACTATGCAAGCAGTCACCTAGCATGGGTCACGCAGATATTTCATCGCAGTCAATTGCTTATAACCGTTCATCGAAAGAAGATATGGTTGTGGCTGTGGTGTCATTAGAACCAGAGATCATGCAAGTATTTCGCGATGCCGTGAAGGCTTTGCCTGTGACTGCCGATATGGTGCAGGCAACTTTTATTATCGACCCTCTGTTCATGCTAATAAAAAAGTTCCTTGCAGAACGTCTGAAAGGAGGATAAATCTCATAAAGCATATAACCACGTTTTTCGCGTCGTGACTAACTTTTTATCTATGATGACTGTTTAATGTTTAGTGATCGTATTATTATATCTAACTCTCTTCAGCTTCCTATTCTCAAACAGTTTCACTTTAGTCATCCAGAAATTAAACGTATAAAAGCAATTATGCCTTTTCATGTTTACTGGTCTTTTATGGACAGGTCTATAAAAGAATATTTCGCTAAATGTGATCAGTGCACTGAATTTTCGTAGCAGCCTTCTAAAGCAAACAGTCAGTCATGGCCGAAGATCAGCAGACCATGGATACTGTTGCACATTGATTATGCCGGACCTGTTAATAATCGATACTTTCTAGTAGTAGTGAATGTTTATTCGAAGTAGCCTGAGATTTTAACTGTAAAAACACCTAATACATCTGAAATTATATTTCATTTACATAAGTTATTTGGTAGGTTGGGTAGGCCAAATATTCTGATTTCTGATAAGGAGTCACAATTAACTCAAGCTGAGTTTGCTAACTTTTGCCAACGTTATGAAATAAAATGTATTGGGATACCACCTTATCACCCACAATCGAATGGCAAAGCTGAAAGGTTTGTTGATATTTTTAAAAGAGCTTCATAAAAAGGAGGAGGAGAGGCTATCAGTGATGAGAAAGCCTTGCGACAATATGTTATTTCATATAAAGCGACACCACGCCTCAAAAGAAAAGATGAGAAGTCTTCATCTGAGAATATGTCTGACCGACCTATGAGGACATTTTTTGATATTGTGCACCCTAGAGACAAAGTCAATGATTATAAAAGAACTCGTGATTTTAACGACGGTGACTGTGTACCATGCACGTGATTACTGGCCTGATAGGCCGAAACGGATCAGTGGAACAATTGTTGCTAGGACAGTGGTATATGAAGTAAGGGTGGGTGGCATGGGGATAATACGACATACTAATCAACTGAGGCATAGAAAAAATAATGATGGCCCACCCTCGACGAGTATAATTGCCATTCGCAATCGTGTATGATACATTTGATATACCACTACCTACGTCATCACTTATGCGTCAACATATAGAAAGAAATAAGGTCAGAATGAAGTGAAGTGTAGGCCGCGTAGGCTGAATAGACAGAGAGAACCATTGCGAACTGATACAAAAGCCAAGTCTTACACTATAAAAGGTACGTGACATTTTTGGAAGAAGACATGTGTTTGGTTAATATAGTGTGACAGACATACGAGTCAAAGGCTAGACCTTATATACATATCTTGTATATTATTGGTTTATTGTTGTTGTAAAACATGCGTGTGAGTGATTAGTTGACTTCTTGATAAATCAGTCATATTATTGTACCTCAGCAATAGATTAAGGCAAAGCTGGGTGCTAGCTGTAGGACATATCTCTGCAGATAACAGAATCGATAATATCGGCTATCCCTTTCCAGATACAACACTATATAATCAGATTATGTTAAATTTATATAAGTTTATAACTATTTGATGATGAGATGATATGTTGACATTCCATACGTTTCAAGAAGTTTTTAATTAATCTTGATCAGATAACGACAGTCTTATTGTCTTATTTAGTCACTGAAGTGTTTCTTGCTAGAAATTTTGAAGGGATAATAATAGTAACATAATATCGCGATTTTGACATACTTAACCTATAAATCATCAATTTTTTTATTGCGATCCTGTTATTGTCTATGCAAAGTAAATTGTCTTACCTCTTGGAATGCAAACATACGGTTAGTTGGTTAGTTAATGTTTACAATTTTAGCATATATCTGTCAGTAGTAACCTTTTATTTGAAAAAACACTTGGACGAATTACAATCCTTAGTAAAATATCATTTCGAGCAAGTTGATAACCAGAGTAACTCATTAGTTTAGTGAATAATGAGTTAGCATTTAAAACTATCGGTATTAGGTTCAAGTTTCGATGGGAATATCAAGATTTTTTATACAGGTAATCGTAACTGATAGTCTTAAAATTGGAGAAAACTATCCTTCCAAATTTTTATAGTAATGATGATACAGACAATAATCAACTTACAGTGGCATGTAATGTCGAGGTAATTACTGAGGATATTTATACTGATAAATTCAACTATGAGTTTCAGCAACTAGGTGGGAAAGTAGAGGTTTTGAAGTTAATACAAATATTAACACATAGGAAAACAATTATAAGTTCCTATGAGTTACTATGAATGTGTATGTATTCAAAATATTATATCTTTCTTCAACTTTCAAGGTGTCATATCAGTCATCTGTAAACAACTGAAATTGACAGTATAGAAAAAAATAAGACTGAAGTTATGATAGAATCATAAAATTAAGTATTAAGTTAATATCATAGAATCTACACATTTAAACAACAACACTAACACTAACAACATAACATACCAGTTAAGTATAGTGTATTACTGTATGTTGATAAATGTAACTATCTAAAGTGAATCAATGATAATGTAACACATCATCATCATCATTATCATATTACTAACAATAACAATTAATATTTACATTCTTAAGTGTTATGTATTTTAATTAGAAGAAAATGAATAAGTACAATTTCGTAGATTAATGTCATTTTTCAGAAAAATCTTTTAAGTTAAAGTTACAAAAACCACAATAATCAGATGACATTATTTGACATGTAATTTAAAGGTATTTGTATTATTCTGTTATTATTGGTATAGACTAGTTATGACCAATATGAACACTAACACTTGAATGTATGTACATTTGATGATGATGATGATAATGATGATGATTATGAGTTTTGAATAAGACAATATTGTCTATTTTGAGTTCTATATACTAGTCATTATCTAATTTTTAATGATACTCATGAACTATTACTGTATAGAGGTAGATCTTTAAGAATAAACATTATAACAATGAAAATTGGTCAATTTTAGTTTATAAGAATACTAACAGTAAGACAAAGATATTTTCAAATTTTGTTATGCATGTTTGATGCTATCTAGATGGTATTTGACACGAATAGACTGAATTTATGTTCCAGTGTGAAGAACAACATTAGTATAAATGCATAATCAGCTCAACAGACTATAGACTGCCAAATACAAACTTAAAAATGAAGATAACCCAATGATCCCTCTGTAAACGGTCTACCATTAAATCACTGAGTCGGCTTCCAATAGTTGATATTTCTAGTCCAGTCAATTTGTAATACGTTTCCGCAATTTCATCTATTTCCATCGACGGACAACTGTCACATACCCGACATGGTTGAACTCCACTGGTCAAGTCTTCACACTAGAACTTCAGGAATTACCTCAAGGAGTTATTCCCTAGTGACGTAATATTGGTTATAATTGGGTGTCGTGAAGAGAGTTAACTGTCAATTTTGATATCACGAATTGATATGAATTGGATAACCATTGATCACCTAAATTAAAAATGTCAACTGTTATGAGCCGACTGATTAGTTTAATGGTAGACCGTTTACCGCGGAACCAGAGAGTCCTGGTTTCGATCACTGATGAAGTCAACGATGGGCGCTTCTGAAGAGTCCCATTCTAGAACGAAACAATTGTCCAGTGCTTCCTGTAGATCGATGGTTGTCTAATTCAGATCAATTTGTGATATCGAAATTGACAGTCAGCTATCTCCACAATACCCATTAATAGTTCTGAAAATTAGTTATTCTTCTTTAATCGATCAACACAACAACTTACAATATATTCCTAGTTATAAAGTTGGTTAAAAGAATAGAGTAAATGATAATTGGTATTACCTTTTAACAATCTTAATAAGATTAAAAAGTAGAATAAAGTCTTTACTGAAATATCTATCTGTAATGATTATGTAATCACAAAGTATTCATGTTTGTTACTTATAGTTAAAGTATAATTTACATATTAATAAGAATGTATGCCTATTCATAATACACTTACTCATTGAAAGTTATTTTCAGACTTTGTATCTATGCCTATTAATTGTAAAGCTATTTATTAGTTAACAAATGTAACAAAACAAAACAAAAAAAACAATGGTAGGTGGTAGCTAAACTGAGATCACAATATGAAGAAACTATTTATATCGATTTTATTGTAGGATATTAACACAGAACTATGAAGAAAATGTAAACAAGTTACTTCATTTAATTTGTATTGTGACTGGCAAGTGGAATCCAGGACGCGCGTTTCGTCCTATTTGGGACTCATCGGCTGGATGTACCTGCATCCCAATGTTGATGTTCACAGTGGGCGATCCGCACAGGATGCACATATAGCAACAGTGACTGACCAGCTTCAGTCTATAACAAATCAATGGGAATATACAAAATCATTCTACTAGTAAACAAGTTACATTTTATATCACCAATTGGTCTGAATTAGACAAGCATTGAACAACTGGAAACGATGGATAGTTGTTTCGTTTAGAATATTTAATAACAATCAATGACAATTTTACTAGTGACTAACTTACGGACGTAATTCTTAGAGTTCTAATGAAAAGAGGTGACCAGTGGAATTCAGTCGTGTCGAGTTTGAGACAGTTACCCACCAATGGTATTGAATGAGATCGAGCAAATTGTATGACAAATTGAGTAAACTAAAAATATTAACCGTTGGGAGCCAACTCAGTGGTATCGTGGTAGACCGTTTACCACGGATGCAGTAGGTCCTGGGTTTGATCACTGATGGGGTCGTGAATGAACACTGCTAAAGAGTCCCATTCTAGAACAAAACAGCTGATCAGCGCTTCCTGTTGGTCAATAATTGTTTAATTTACACAAATACATGATATCAAATCGACATTAAATCGACATCTATGGCACTTAATCACAAAGTTAAATCTGTTTGAACTTACACAATATGGGAATGAATTCGATTGGTGAGTATCACTGAAGACCATAGAGGAATTGAACTACTTTTTGTTTTCATGACTAGGATTGTTATTCAGTGCTGATATACAGTTTATGCTTTAAATGTATCAATGATGAATTCAACATTGTTTTCATTAGAATATAAAGAATGAATATTTCTTTGAAAATCAATCTATTACTTAAATACAAAATTGATCTTCCAGTCATTTAGACAATTACTGATGGTGACATAGATTAAGTAACAACATGAGAATTTCTTAAATGACTAAGTGATACCATGAATTTTAACAAAGATTAAATATTCTTAACGTTTCGAATTGATGTCATGAATTAAACCTTATAACCAATAGAATATGAAAATAATGCAAGTACAATACATAATAAGCGACCAATTGAAACAATTATAAGAGTCTTCTGAAAGACATTTCCAGAAGTCTGATCATTCTTCTTGACTTGTATATGATAATAAGAATGAAGAAACATAGTGACTGATTAATCTGTAGTTAACAAACAAAACAATGTCAGGAGCCAAAAAACGTGCTAAGAAACAACTGACGTTCATTTTGTTTTACTATGTGCTTACTCAGTACCGATGCTAATACATTTTTCTATCAGTGTGAATTGAAAACGTTCATGTTTCGTAGTAAAACATTTACAACGAAACTATTGAGTTTATGAACTCATTTTGTGTAATATCTTGTAAGAAATTACTCACTACCAAGCGGCTTCAGGTTGGTGAAAGCCTAATCGTCTCCACCACTAGGCCGGTATTCAATCGTAGAGCTACCACTTTGATCAATTTAGTGATATACTGATTATCGATTGTCGTCGGTGATAACTGTTTCTCCCTCTCGACAAGTTTGAAATTCACCTGTCATATATCAAATTTCCTTCGTCTGATCTTAAAAAGGCGATATGATTATCCAATATTGCTCTTTTTAGTTTTCAAGGGTTGTCAATTCATAATAACAAATTCAACAATCACAATATTACTCAATCATAAATCATTCAGTACAAGCGTGAAATAACATAGTAATGCAGAGGTTTTAACAAGTTTACTTAACATAGCAGATCAATCTGCACTATCACCGAATCGATCACTAACTTTAAAACAAATAAACTATTTAAATTAATGTTTAAGTTGAATTGTGGCTGGGAAGCGGAATCCAAGATGCACGCTTTGTTCTATGTTGGACTCGTCGGCTGGATATACCTGCACCCCATTGTTGATGTTCACACCGAGAATTGAACTCTGTTTGTTCTATGTCAAAGCCGACCACGTTAACCGCTAAACTACTGAGTCTAGACAAACCATGAAAAATCAACGGAAAGATCCTAATACACTCTAATTATAAATATCTCGATTTTACAACAGAGAATGTAAGAGACCGATTAGTATAGTGGACAATAGGTTCCAGACTAGTTATAAAATATAAGTTGCGTACAGTCACTACTGAACTATAAAAGCTCCTGTTATGTAATCAAGCTGTTTATTTTATTGTATTTTGTGTATACTCAAAGTTGTCATTGTTTATTATAATGAGACTATTTGAAATTATAAAAAAATTCTAATTAACAATTTAAAACTATTAGCTCGGATTTGTTCCTATTATCCTTACTTAGAAGGATAGAGGTTACTCGACAGATCAGCGTAGACGGTTATTTATGTATCGTTCAGTTGTTTATAGAGTCATGTGTTAATAGTTAACCGAGATCATTATTAATTTATGTCCTAGTCATAGACTGTGAAGTAGGAGAACTTAGGTTGAAATTCATTAAGGAGCTCGAGTTCCTGTTGAGATGGCTACAGGAAACCACAATGAAGCCTCCAAAACCTTTGAAAGAGCAGGAGGCATTCCATCTAATCACTAATCTATAAAGCCTTCCAGAATCTAGACGTGGCGCGTTCTGATTGGGTAATAGTTAAAACTTCTTAGTTCGGATTGTGTGGAATATATTAGTGATTTTATTGTTTTAGAAATACATAACTCACTCTCTATCTTACTGGAATGATGTTTCCTGTCTACTCGTATTTTGTCCTCTGAATTCGGGGCTAAGAAAGTTTAAGGTGTTCGAGTGCCAAAGTTCTGTTTAACTAGTCAAGCTCTCAAGCACCAGTTATAACAGTTCCCATATGACTTCAAGTAATATCTACATGTGGAAGGATTTCTGATTAACACGAAACCTAGTTGAGATATGATTTTCTTCTTACTAACTTTGAAAATAACTTTTATCAATCTAGCTAATTGTTCACCGAATTCCTAATCAAGGTCATAATGAATTTTCTTTCAAGTCTTAGGTAACCATACGAATGATCAAGTAATGTCAAAGTTTAGAAGTTAGCTTAAGCTGATTGATGATTATTATGTAATATCACAAAGTGATCAAGGTTGAGATTCTACCATTGGAATCAAGCCTACTGGTTCCGATAAATGATTGTTTGCCATAAGACCAAAAATTCTTAAATTCGACCTGTGGTTTGAGCGTGAGTGCTCTGTGCCACTAAGTAATCTAATACTATAATTCAGTGTTTCTTAGTTTTCAATGTCACCTAATGGAAATTAATCTGTAACAAATATAAACAAATTCTCAAATTTATAACAAATAGAAAGTACTAGATAACTGTTTTATCATGATATCGATGATCTCACCAGAGAGTCGAACTCAAGACCTTTAGGTTACAGAGTAAACTCTTATCCAGCAACCTGCTTTATTTTTGAACTATATTCAATACTCCACAAAATCTGAAGATCTAGATATTGATCAATTAATGAAATCATGAATACTCACTTCTAAATACTTCCAATTCTAATATGAAATATCTATCTATCAACAGTTCTTAGTATTCAATAGTGATCTTACTTACAGCAACTGATGATATCATATTACATTACATTATATAAATCAAGAACATTTATTCATTGTTTAATGCACAGTATCTTCTTTTATTTATTTCAATAATCATATACAATTAATACGTTAAATGTTGAATTATTTTTCAATACTACTGATATATAACAGTATCATTCTATGATGATCTTGTACACATTACATACATTTAAAATGATGCATATCTAATTCTTATAGGCATTTATTCTTCATACAATTAATAAGTAGTATCTAAGGCAAAATATGTTTTTTTCTTTCATTTTTTATTTTTTTGTTTTTAAAAACGATTACAACAACGTTTTCTACGATTTACAGGTTTTTCATGTAAAGTAATACTTTTCTCTTTCACTTTCAATTCATTAGAATTCTTCTCAATAATCTACAATTAAAACAAAATGAAATGTGTGTTGTTAGCTGAGAATTTTAAGACAGTTAAACAACTGATTCAACTTTAACAATAGGACTGTTTAACTTTTATAGCTTGATAATGTTGACATTTTTCATATTGTTTAAGTTAGATTGTGATTGGCAAACAGAAACCAGAATGTGCGTTTTGTCATATTTCGGATTCGTTGTCTGGATGTATCACCGACCGTAGCTGCTACCTTGCAGCAGTTCGTTCTGTCCTACTATACGGGAGCGAAACATGGCCGTTAAGAGTAGAGGACATTCGTAGGTTACTGGTCTTCGATCATAGGTGTCTCCGAAGCATTGCTCGTGCATCATGGGACAACCGAGTGAGCAATGCTGTCGTTAGGAAACGGGTTCTAGGAAAGGGTGGCATATCAATAGCTGAGGTGTTGAAACTTCATCAGTTGAGGTGGTTGGGACATGTGTTACGCATGTCTAACTACCGTCTGCCTCGACGAGCTATGTTTTGCGGCGTAGGAATAGGTTGGAAGAAAGCTAGGGGCGGCCAAACTAAAACATGGCAGAAATCGATGAAGTCACTGACAAATGGACTAAGTCATGTTGGTAGATGTAGGCTGCGTGGTTGGGGTCCGCGAAACGAAAGTCATCAATGGTTAGAGACCTTGAACGACATGGCTCAGAATCGTTTGCAATGGCGCAGGTGCATCCACTCTTTGTGTTCTCTCAAAATCTAACTTTCTGAATTCTCTATATTTCTCCTTTCAAATTTATCTCACTGAATTATACTTTTCGAATCATATCTTCGCTCCCTAATTTTCTGCATTACTGCTAATACTTCTACTATCGCTATCACTCTTGGATTTGAACTGACAGTTGCGTCTGTGTGCTGATGTGGTATGGCAACCTGAAATGATGTACGTATGTACGAAGTTCTGCGTTGTATCTGTCTATCTGTCTGTCTGGATGTACCTGTTTCCGTGGATTCCGTTTACCAGTTACAATCTAACTTAAATATTACTTGTGAACTACCGTTATATCGAAGCAGTCGGCTCAGGATGCTCATATAACGATAGAGGCTGACTAATTTCAGTCCATGATTAATCGTCGGGAAGATACAAGTTTAACCTAATTACTTTTCATTTTGTCTAAAATAAAAAAATATTTTTCGAAAAATCACAATGTATCACATAAAAAATGTTACACAATAGGTCAGTTAGTCAGAGATCAAACTCAAGAATTTAGAATGTTGTGGAGAGCGCTTAACAAAAATATCATATTATTGCAACATAGATGATGGTATAAAATCCTGACATGATACATTTTTATCTTACGTGACTAAAGTACACGTAGGGGGGGGATGTAATCAGTTTGTTACCTGGTTATCATATATGATCCATATTACCAGTATCAACTGACATACAATTAATCTTAGTCCAGGATTTCTTGAATTAACTGTTACTAATATTATTTGTCTTATCAGAATCTATCTACATACTATAAGTAAGCGACGTTTATATAGTTTGCTTTACGTGAATTTTATATTAATAAACAGTTCACTATCAAACAATATTATCAATTGTCATATACAAAATATCTTTTCATATTTCATGTCTAGGTAGATTATGGTAATTTGTTTTAATTTGTAGTTTGTATTCGTCACAGAACGATTTTAGTTAGGTGCCAATTAAAATCATCTAATACTGAAATGATGTTCATTCAACTTTCATAGTGAAATATTAAGCAACAGTATCTACTGGACAGAGGTTTAATGAAAGAATTTCAACTTCAATAAATTGTCAACACTAACATTAAGTGATTATCGAGCTATTTGATAAGTTGATTGAAGTAGGAATTCTTTCGCTGACTTTGATGATTACTATTTTCTTGGGAGACCTAGAAATCTTAGGTTCAATTTAATAATGATTTAGATGGTGAGTACTGCAATAATAAACTTTCATAATACAACAGAATTAATGTATAAAACTAAGATTAATCTATAATTAATAGAAACAATAATTTATATTTGATGAAGTTATCTGTACAATATTGAATTATTCAACTAGTTAAGTTGTCTTGTTTTGATTATTGATATCAGTTGATTATAATAGTAGTCTTTTTAATGGCAGACTTTATGGTACATAACGTTAACCAATAAAGAGTACCGAAAATCTTCATGGAACTAATATTCCATATAGAATTGAAACTTCATATTATACAAAGCTACCAGCGAACTGTGCAGATGACGACTGATTTCTTATAGGAACATAATACGTGTATTGAATAGTGAATAAGTAATGATCAATGTCATGTTTGTGTAAGTTTTAGTACTGATTGTTATCGAAATTCTCTATACTGTATATTATGCTAACGTATTCTAAACACTGTAGTTGTAGATGAAGTGAAGATAACTTGTGTAGATTTTCAATGAAACGAATTCGTCAGTATCTTATTGACATCGATTTAAACCAATCAATAAAAATCATCTTAGTATACAGTCGTTAATTAGTTCAACCAGTGGCCTTAGAGGTTTTGAAAAAGCAATTGATGAAGTTCTTTTGAAGGAAGATAATCTATTCTTCAGTAGATGAAAGCATGCTTAAAGGATCAGTGACCTATTTTAATAGTTGTTTACTAGTTCACTTTCTTATTAAAAGCCATGATAATACTAGGCATACAAGTCATACTCTTTCCAGTTGTATACTCAACTTGTTGTAACATACTAAAAGAACTGGTAAAGATAATCTCTGGTGAATATTGTCAACTTTTTAGAAAAACACATCTCTATTTCAGTTGTGACGTAATGAATCTATTATTCCGTTTTAGATAAACAGCTTTCCTAGTCTAGTCTTCATTGCATTTTGTAATTTGTCTTACGTTTTAATCGGTCATTGAATATATGTAATCAGTTTTTTCTACTTAGTAAAGTACTTGGTAATGATATCCATTCATCAGTGATACTCTTTCTCGATCTCTACCTCTTAGAGAGGATTTATTCACTCTGGTTACATGCTAACCAGTAAGTGTTCTTATGAATCAATGAATTAGTTTATAATCACAAGTTCCATTTAGTAGTCCAGACAACCACGAAACCACAACACAAGTCTTATTCACAATAATTATTAACTTGATGAATACAATGACAGTAAGCATTCGATCATTTCAAGTCACATAGCACATTGAATAAGAATGTCTAGCGCTTAACAATTAATAAATTCGAACCTGATCTCTGTAATCATACGGGATTATTTTTATTCCTTTGTTTCATTACAGTTCTAACTTACTTCTCTAAACTTTCTTTATTCTGATCAGTTTTAGTCTGTGACAAATCAACGGGAAGATGCAAATATATTCGAATTATATATACATACCCGTATGGACTCAGCAATCTAGTGGCGAACTACGGTGGCAGTTGGCACGAAACGAATCCAGGTATGAACACTAACACTGAAATGTAGGTACATCCAGTTGACGAGTCCCAAATAGGACAAAACTAGAGTCCTGGATTCAGTTTAGAAGTCACAATTCAACTCAAAACGATTTCTTTATTCTGGTTAAATCTCAGTACATTACTGTAGTTGTTGTAAACTTTCGGATTTAATTACAGTATACTAACTAGTAAACATATTACTTAGATGACTGTATATCATTTCCCAATCAACTAATGAATAATGTACTATTGAAACTTAAGGTTGTCTCATAATTTGAAGCAGAAAATAATACAATAGATAACTAGAATTAGTATAAACGCTAATGAATCATAGTTTTAGTTACAATTAGGCTTTTAGTGTTAGTAATATGATTTTAAATCAAGTTTTAAAGTGAGAAATAAGTTTTATAGTATGAATAAGTAGTAACGAAGTGAGACTAATAATTGGAGTCAAATAGCATAACGTTGGCAGTGGGGAGGGTGGAAAGGGGAAGGGGATAAACAGTAAGTAAAACATTAAGCAAAATCTATCGAAAAATGCAGTAATTGATAACAATTTTCCCAAGGTTCTTTTGCGTGATACCATATTACCCAATGATTTTTGGCACTTTTCCCGACCTCACATTAGATTTTGATAATAAATACTGTTCTCAGGTTTAAGTTCAAGTTTCATTCCTAAACTTTTATTTAACAGTACAGGAAGATTTGGCAAAATGTAATGCGATGATAAGTTAACACAAAACGTAGCTGTTAAATCGAGCGATTCCAGTAGAGTAACTAACTTTGTAAACTGTTTTTTTTTTTCAAAAAGACTATTTCATTCATTTTAAGAACATGTAAATCAATTATTTTATGTCTATGATTGTCATGTTCCCAACACCCTAACCGCTCATTCGATTGATCAACTGTTGTCATATCATTTATCAACAAGAAACTATGTTCAATTAATTATGTACCGAAGCCCTCAGTCCTTAGTCATTAATGTTCCCGTTTTGTTAAAATGTTATTCTCCCCATTGATATGATGCGTCGTTAGGTTTTGTGCATGTATACATCGATGAGTGAAATATAAATCCGATTGACTGACTGTCTAGTAGTTGGCTTAGTTATCTTGTGTTCTTCATTTCCGGCTCGGAGACAGGTAGTCGCACGGTAGACGTTTTCGGGCACTGATTGATCGTATCTAGGCCAAACTATATTTTTCGTACGTTGTGATTGCTTGATTATATCAAGATATAACAGTAACATGTTTCCAGCATTTATTGTCTGGTTAGAATGTAAAGTTACAAATAAGATTATAACTTGAATGACACAGTACATAGTATTAAAGAATGATAATATTATTGTTTAGGTAAAGAGTATTGCACCTTTTAATGAAACAGTATCCATAGAAACAGTGAATAAAACGAGATTTGTAGTGTGAGGCGCATATAAACACATGGTTCGTAGTTGGAACCGTTGTAGTGTGCACCCACTGGTCTGTTATTAAAAGTTTATATGATTAAGGCGGGGGGGGGGAGCTCAGGCATATTGTAATGAGTCGTTATTTCATATTCTTTGCAAAGTGATCTAACAGCTTTTTAGTTATATAGATGAATTTCCTTATCGTTGTTTTTGTAGTTTAAGAGCTGTAACTTCAATACAAAACTATGATTTATGTATTTACCATGTAAAATATTTACATTCCCTGTAATATAACTGGTTTTCTTTTTCTAGAAACTATTCAATCATAAATATTGTCTTTTGTTAGGTCAAAGTACTTGATGAATCGAAACGATAATCAGCCCATTTGTAGATTAGGTGACGTCATGTTAAGCATTATGCATGCTCAAGAAACACTTAAAAGGCAGAAATCAGCTGATTGGGAGTTTTATTTGAAATGACAGTGTTGAGTTCTTTAATGGATTTCGATGTATACAGGCTTTTAAGTATAATAGAACATTGAAATAGTGTAAACATACAGGTGGAATAGCAGGTTTTTTCTATTGTTTTGTTCTGCACTTAAGCTGTTCACGAGCTACTAATTTAAGGACACCTGATTGTCGCAAAAAGTGCTGTGAACAATGTAAAGGTAATATAAAAGGATTGCATTAAGACTATTTCATATGCTGATATATTTATGTATTGCTAGTATTGAACTACTACTATAAGAGAGATTAGTATTTTAAGTTGCCAGTGCATATTTTCATTAGACATGATTTTGTATTTTACAGTTACACATTTATTGTTTCTGTTATATAGTCAACCTCAAACAAACCGTATTACACAAGAGCTGATAGAACAAGATTCATTTGTGATGTATAGCACAACGATCAACTATAATTACTAGTAATAATCATCTGACTCCAGACGAGTCTGAATTCCACCAGTCATGACATTTTACTAAGAGCTTCAGGAACATCCTGAGGTAAGTGGGAATTCCATCATTGAATGGAGATTTAGCAATAGAGAGGGTTAAGCATTTGCCAACATGCAGCCCGTGCGACAGAATGCAGGATGAGCGGTGTTGAAGAATTTCATGCTACGACGTAATAGCTATCCAGTACATCCACGTTTTCAGTGGTACCCAACTGACATCAATCTGTGATGATTACAATCAAAAATACTTAACATCTATCTCCGCAAACCATTTCAATTCAATTACAATACAACGTGTTTTTATCATCTAATAACAAAGCAGATATAAGACACGAACTTACCGGCTCAGAATATAAATTATAACGACAACTAAGAGTTTTGATGTACTTATTCCTTTACTTGTACTTAAGTCAAACTTCATAAATTACAAAAAAAATAAAATTCATTACTCAATTATGTAATATCATAGAATTTGTTCCATTCAAAAATTTGGATAAGGCTAAAGCAACAACGTTTTCAATGTACGTCTTTGATTGGGACGAACGCGTAGGTTTTAATTGATTTTAATTTAGTTCGCAATATGAGATACCTAATATATCTAATGTAGTTGGATGATACACATGATTCTGTCAATAGTCGATACGAATTATACGAAACGTTATCTCTGATACTTGTACTTCAATAGATTACTAAGATTTGTTCCTTGCCAACTCATAGCTACTCCAAATGACTAGATTTGTAGAACAGAAACTGAAACCTGACGATCGAACAGCAACTCCTTTTGCTTGATTTAATGAACAGTCGTATTTCTGGGGATTTCAAATTCCCGAATAGCTTTTGTTATCAGCAACATAAATGCTATTGATTTTAAATAACTCAAAATATTAGTACACACCTACTTGCAAAAGCAGGTACATTGGAAGGACAGAAAGATGAACCTCGTCACGATTTACCAAACATAACCCGAAGTACTTATGCTTAAAAAAAATACAAATACTTGAAGTATGCCCGGGTATATGACCAAGTTAGATTTGTCGTACAACCAGAGCAACTTCTAGCAAATGAATCCACTCTTAAGAATGAGAAGAAATCAAAAGACGACGAAGGATGGAAGAGTAGTTAAATTTGATTGTTAATAGAGCTTCAATGGGATTTCAACGTCTAGGCTGGCAAACTAGAGAGAAAAGCTTTCATTGGTGGGTTGTGTCGTGATGTGATGTGTAACATTGTTGGTTACACATGATAACTTCGACGTCGCCATATTCAGGTCAGGATATTTGTCAAGTATTGGCTAAAATAATGGCTAGTTGAATGTTTCAAACAAAGAGGACATAAGCTACGACCTGTAGCAGTAGTTTTACGGACGTATAGCTCTGTGTTGTCCGTCCACTAGGCTCTTTT
Organism: Schistosoma japonicum; assembly: GCA_025215515.1. Taxonomy (NCBI): domain Eukaryota; kingdom Metazoa; phylum Platyhelminthes; class Trematoda; order Strigeidida; family Schistosomatidae; genus Schistosoma; species Schistosoma japonicum. Next base: position 43,160,506 of record CM046064.1, on the reverse strand, counting down.
TACTAGAGGTCCACAAGTAAGTTATGGTGCCTATGATAGGTTTTTTCACATAGGCGATGGTGAAAATCCAGTGTATGGGTTTTCATAAACCCACGTTCAAGTAGACATACCTTTTACCAAACGTGACTATATTCTTTTCCGTCGGCTACCTGTAGATTATATATGGCTTCATGTTGACGATCAGATAAAGCTTGTAGGGAGAACTCTGACTCCTGCGCCAGTAATCGACGAGGTAGCGAGCCTTAGTTATCATATTAGTGATGATTAACAGGTGGCTGTTTTCAGCGGTTACTATTGCCACTAACGCGTGCCGGTAGGGATAGTTTTTCAGATGCATCAACAGTAGATTTGTAGTCTGGGGAAGCAGTGAGAGTCTATACACCTTTTTAAGTCTTTGCTTATAGGTGTTGTGGTACCGACACCAATGTGAATTTTTCCTTCGTCGTCGAGAATTGCTTGGTTGGTATTGTTCCTGTAGGTCAAGGAAGTGCGAAAGATTATTGCACAGTTTCGTCGTTTCCGCTAAAACAAACATGATCAGCATCAATGTCGAGAGCCCATGCAACTGTTTGTTAGGGAGGGGGAATTATTTACGGCTACATACTTTTCAAAGTCCAAACACACACCATTTAGCACAAACAAATGCTTCCAAATTTTTCAATAAACAACATAAATCGGTTCCATTAAAACTCGGTGTGGCTGTTACAATTAGGAGATAAAAACCTGACCATCAATTTTAAAAAGGAATAAGTAGTTAACTATCAGTTGCCGTGGTAACATCAAATCGATGATGCAGAGTCTCATTTTTCAACTATTCATAACTGGAAGTTGATGATTAGGACTCTTACATTTCGATTTTATTCTTTTTCTTTATATATTCATAACAATAATGTACTCATAGTTACATAATCGAACCATTTTAATTATTCATTAGAACTCTTATTGTTATGTCATCTAATGAATTATTTCCTGAATCAATCTTTACTTATTACGTAATAATACTCATTTAATTAATTTATAAACACATTAAATTCAACTTCATCTTTCCAGTTTCACTATGGAAATAATTTAATGTTGCTTCTTAAGCACTCCAGTTACTACAATCAGTATGAATATTCATTTTTTTGACTTATCTAAAATCAAAATAACTTGTATGTAGCTGATGAAACTGAATGCAACGAAACATATGTTGTTGTTTTTGTATGATTCATATTATGCATTAATTACATCTTCAGTAGTATTATTATTACATAGCTGATAAATAACTTACTGTTTGAATTAATGTTATAAATGATTGTTGTACATTCATTCCAGTTTTAGCACTTGTTTCTAAATAAGGACAATTAATGCTCTTAGCGTATTCTTCAGCTAATTGTTTAGTGATTGCACGACATGGCTACAATGAATGAAAGAAAAAAAATTAAGAAAACATCAACCAATCAATCAGTGCCTGTTACCCAATGTAAAACATGGGCCGCTGACCAGCATTCTACAACCAACTGTGACTTACCCTATCCTTTCTAGTTTGACTCAAGTGCTATTTATGCTTGTCTACAATTTCCGGCTCAATGTGTTCTTTAGTCTTTCCCTTTTCCTCTGACATTGAAGGATTCCACGTTAGTGCTTGTCATGTAACTCAGTTTGATGATTTCCTGAATGTGTGTCCTATCAACCTCTAGCGTCGCTTTCTAATTTCTTCCTCGGCTAGAAATTAGTTTGTTTTCTGCTACAGATATTTGTTGGTGATGGTATCTGGCAAACAAATCCAAAAACTCTTGCACAAACAGCAGTTTATAACCACTTGTATATTATGAATGATATCGTAATTCTCTAAGTTTTAGCTTCATATAAAAGAACTGTCTTTACATTTGTATTGAAAATTCTGACTTTGATGTTGGTTGATTTGCGTTCTAGATGCTTCGTAATTGTAGAAATGCTGCCCTTACCGTACCGATTCTCGCCTTCGTTTTAGCATCATACTCTCCTTGTTTGTCGCTGACACTACCCATTTATGCAATGGTTTTTTACATCTTCCAGAATTTCTCCATCAGGTTAAGTGTAATTTGATTGGTGCTCAATGTTTCGTATCTTGGAATCTTGCTTTTGCCCTAGTGTATGTTGAAGCCTACTGCTGGCTGCAGAGGCAGCTACTACATTGTCCGTCTTCATCTGCATATGTTGCTATGTTTGAAATAGGATAGATAAGTCATCTTCAAAGTCCAAGTCATCTAGTAGTATCTATGCTGTCCACTTTATTCCATACTTCCTTCGAGATGTTTCAGTTCACAAAATTTAGTCAACAACGAAAACAAAGAGAAACGGTAAAAGTAAATAGCCCTGTCTGACACTGGTCTTCACTTCGAATAAATCAATAAGCCGCCCTCTACACGTGATCTAACTATATAGTCCATTGTGAGAATTCTGCATGATATCCACTATCTTTTCGAGTACACTATACTGTTGAAGAAAGTTCCATAATATTTGCCTAACGACACTATCAAATACTTTCTCACAGTAAAACAAACTAATGTAAAGTGGTAAGTTTCATTGAATTGATTGTTTAACACAAGAAAAGACAATAATAGTTTATTATTACTATTATTATTATTATTATTATTATTATTATTATTATTATATCAATCAATAAATCTTTAATCAATAATCTACTTACTAAATCAGTTTTATTGCCAATAATCACTTTGACTAGTCTAGAACCAGAATATTTCTCTATCATTTTTACCCATGTGCTTAATTCTTCAAAACTTTTTGAACAACTAACATCATAAACTAAAAAAAAAAAAATAAAGAACAAATAATCATAATAAGAAGAAGAACATCAACATAACATTGAATTGGAATAATTTTATGATGAGAAAATGATATTCAGTTAAGTTGTAGAATGAATTTGTGAACATCAACATTGGGATGCAGGTACATCAAGCTGATGAGTCCCAAATAGGATGAAACGCGCGTCCTGGATTCCTACTTGCCAGTCACAATACAAATTAAATGATATTAAGTTAAGTTAATTGTAATCTTCTATTACAATGTCTACAAATTCAATGACTGATGTATACGACCAATAAGTGGCTATAATCTTTTGCGTATGAAATTACAGTGTTAAACATCACTGAATGCTCAGATGATCCCTGCACTTCTACTGGATGTATACTCGATCCTAGACTAGATTAAGAAAAATACAATTTGATAATTGAAATTATACTTCAAACAATGGTATAGTAACAGTTAATGTATCAAATGGGAGGATCTGACAAGTGAGATGTCACATTCTATTGTGCATGTTCACATTGACATTGTTAATCCTTTATACATGCCATAATTTATCACTCACATATTTGCAGCAATTGACAGCATCATGTGATAGTCAGTTAACCAAATTATGAACAGAAAACCATCACTCCTAGCTTTTGCTTACACAGATGAGTCTGCTATTTCAGAGATCGTGTAACCGTTACTAATGATTAGGGGATCACAGTTTCAGTCAGAAATTTACCTATAGTTTACCAGTCTTCTAGGTATCCATCACATCAATACTGATAATGGATCACATGGCTGCTAACGGCCAGGTCGTAGCATCCAACCGAAAAGCATAAGGCCTTGTTCATATCTCAAAGTATCATAGTGTGTATACTAAATTCCATGAGGGAATTAAATACAGGTTTTGTAGATTCCACATAACCAGTCTTGTTATGATGTTTAAGGAATAATGTTATAATGATAGGCTAGTGTGACCAATCATTATGACCCTACAAGCTTACGTTGTGATTGTTATTCCTCTCCCTGCCTAAGCCAGTGAGAAGATAAGACAACTAAGCCAATCACCATACAGAATCAAACTATATTTCAAATAATCTTTTTATAGATAAATTAATCCTGATCATCCGGTAAATTAATTGGAGAACTAACATGAATACAAAATAGGAGTAACAGTGACTTTGAACTGGAGCAACGTGAAACACGATCAATTAACTGTCGTTCATAAATCAATAGTGATATACTACAGTTAATGCTGTAACCGGGAGGATAGGTCAAGGGCAATGTAAGAATAATAGGAATAAAATGTTCACTTTGCATACAACAAAATAAGTAAAATAGTCTACTAGAAAATAGTTCTCGGAGATAATCAATCCTCTTTAAGTGCCGGTATATCACATCAGTACGATTTACTCCGTGTACAACGTTATAATTTCTGTTCTCATCGATTTATAATAGACAGAGCGACAATCGGACAGTTTTCGGTAGTACCCAATCAATATTAATTTGTAGTGAACATAAACAATTAAACTTAATACCTTCCTCCAGAAAACCATGTCAATTCAGTCAACATAATCAGATCACTAGTGACTAAAGTACTAATGAGAAAAGTCATGACAAGTGAAGTTCATACTTGTTGCATGTAAGATACTTATCACCAGTGACAATAGATGATTGTCGTGTTATATCATAACATGATGAAAGTTAAAATTTTATCATTGGATGCTAAATAACTTCATGGTTTAAGCGTTCAATATATATAACTCGGAAGCTCCTGGATTCATCCTCTGACAAAGTCGCGGATATACACTGTTATGGAGTTTAATATTAACATTAACCAATTCTTTTTTCAATGTTTCCTAATATTTAGTAACGAATACAAACTATTAAACCCTTTTATTATCATTATCATTATTATTAATATGATATTACTAATTTATTTAATTATTCTTATAACTTACCTATTAAAGCACCTTGTGCATGACGAAAATATGATGGACACATATGATTACGAAATCGTTCTGTTCCAGCTGTATCCTAATTACATAATTGTAATATATGACATTAATAATATCAATTATACTTACCCATATGTATAATTTGATTAATTCACCATTAATTCGTATTTCATGCAATTTTAAATCAGTGCCAACAGTTGAAATAGGATCAATTTCATGAGATTTCTTGGTAAATTCTTGTACTAAACTAATTATATTGACAATATTGAACATTGATATTAATAATAATAATAATAATAAAGTTAGATTGTGACTGGCAAGTGGAATCCAGGACGCGCGTTTCGTCCTGAGTTTGAATCCCAGTGTGAACATCAACATTGGGATGCAGGTACATACAGCCGACGAGTCCCAAATAGGACAAAACGCGCGTCCTGGATTCCACTTGCCAGTCACAATCCAACTTAAATATAACTTGTGTAATACCGCTATATAGAGACAATCCGCTCAGGATGCACATAATGGCAACAGAGGCTGACCAGTTTCAGTCCATTACAAATCGACGGGAAGATACAAGCCTATTCTGAATAATAATAATAATGATAATAATAATAATAATAATAATAATAATAATAATAATAATAATAATAATAATAATAATTGTAAACAAACCTTGATTTGCCAACATTTGAATCACCGACTAAAATGATCTTGATGCGTTTACTTACATCATCATTATTATTATTATTATCAAAATCAATTGAATTTGTTTCCATTGTTAACTAAATGTATATAGAAAATTATTTAAACAAAAAAAAAACCATTGAATGATGAATACAGTAAAAGTACGAAACACATTTTATTGTATTACATAATACGATTTAATATACCTAATCATTAGATCCTATTTAATCAATTGTTGTAAGTTAGTATTTAATGAATTCTTTGAATCTATTCAAAGAATACATCGGTTGATTAAAGTATGAGAATACTGTTGTTATGACGAGAGAATTGGGGGGTGATTGGGGTAGGCCTAGTTGGTTATTGCGCGTCTGCCCTGTGCCCACCTAGTCCCAAGCCGAAATAAGAAGAATGCGAGCCAATAGATCAGCCAGACCGAATCATATTATATTTCAAGCATTCTTTAATATATACATATAATCAGACCACACAAGCAAACCAATTAGAAAATTAACATTAATACAGAACGAGGGAAATAGTGGTAGTGAATAGAAACAACTTGTACACAACTAATTGACTGTAGTCCATAATAAGAGACAATATAATAACAGTAATTATGCTAAATGGGAGGATAGAGCAAGCGGAGCGTAACAATAATAGAAACAAAATGTTTACATTACAGACAGTTCGAATGAATGAAATAGTGTTCGGAAACACAGTTCTGAAAGTTTGTTACGCTTCTTTGTGGTCCGACCTAACAACTGTTTAAGTATGAAACTATAATCTTTAAAAAGTAGAACGATATTTGTAGGTGTCTTTGAAGCATCTCTTGAAAATATCGAAACAATCGAATGAGTAATAGTAAATTTAGATATGGGATATATACGAATCAGTTGATAACATGATGGATCATCATGGATTGACGTAGTTGGAATATATAGTATGTATTCACAATCACTGATTACTTCCATACTGATGTAAGTATTGAAGTAAGACAACAATGTAAGAAAATTAAAGGAAAACGGACTGTCAGGTTGAGATGATTCAAAAAGAACAAGTATCTTTAGCAACTGTGTTTTAGAGGACAATTTCAATTACTTTGATTGTGTTAAAAGTAAACATTTGATTCTTATTATAATTATGTCCCGTGTGACCTATTTTCTTGTATGATCTGTTCATTGTTAGTATGTGACTATTCAATTGTGACATACCGTTGCTTAATTGCATGTACGTCACCTCAATTCAGGAATACTGTCACCTTTATTTTGAATTGATGCTAATTTTCTAATTAGTTGACTTCGTGGTCGGGTTTATGTATGTAGAAAGTAATGCTTGAAATACAAAATAATTTGTCTGGATGATTCATCATCTTGTGTTCTTCCTGTTTGTAGCCTGTGATTAAGTGCGCGTCAGGTAGAAGTACACAGACCAAACTAAACACTTTAATTGGCGTTTGTTGCCATAATTTTTAGAGCGCACAACATCATATAGATTAATTGATCGTATCTTTTCCAGTTATAACTGCTTATAACATTATAACAAATTTCGGCTTCATAATGTAAATCAAAACCATAAGGTCATGTCAAAGTATGTATAAATAACAGTCTCAGTGAGCAAGTATTCATTCCTTATCCTCTTTGCATCTTAAGCTTACAAATTGCCTAATACCTTCTTTATCATGAAGTATTTTTGTTATATCTTGAAAAAAATTGGACTATCACAAAAAATGGAAAACCATGATCCATGATAGTACCAATCAGGTGCACTCACATTTCTGTCTCGTGACTACTATTCCCCTTAAGGAGGAATAGAAAAAGCAAAAACTTACTCAGCCAACCACCACACAGATTGCATTTCACTCATTCAGTTATCTACATACAAAACCTGACCATACAGCGTACCAGTGGGAAGAATAACATTTTTACAAAACGGAAACAATAATGATTAGGAACTAGAAGAGGGTACAAATATATAATTACTTGTTTATAGTTTCTGAATGATAAACAATATGATAACAGTTTCTGAATCTAATGGGAGATTAGAGAGATGGGAATATGACATTAATAGGAACAAAATAATCGACATACGTATACTGAAAATAAATGAAACAGTCTCCTGGAAAACAATTCGAGAAGTTAGTTACCCATCTTGAATCAATCGATATAACAATTCACTTCATGTTCCTTAATATTCTTGTTGTTTAAACATTTTTATGAAAATTGTTGCTATAGCTATTACTGTTACTTTGTTGATCATCTTAGACTGTTGATAACTTGAGCTAATACACAAATCTACAAGATTCTGCATTGTTCATAATTGTCTTACATAAAAATACTACTAAAGATTTCATCATAAAGACTGTATTCAATATTACTCTTAGATTTGGTGTAAGTCCTACAAATGTTATTAGGGTACAATTGAAAACCAAGAGCACAGGACTGTCATTTCGTACTAGGATGAAAGTACTTAGCAATACAGAGGGTAAGGTGTTCGCCAATCTGAAACTCCTTGAACGGAATCTAGGGCATGCACTATCTAGGAGTCACATACTAGGAAGAAGCAACTGTCCAA